>JBAMJV010004598.1:0-137902 GCA_037951105.1 Echinarachnius parma | reverse complement strand
TTATAAGTGTAACCACCTCATTCAGTGAAATTCCAGTAATGTGCATTTACTTTTAAAAATAACTAGCAAATTACCCGTCACCAGATCTTTGAGTAAGATAATGTTGTATGTATTTTTGTATTTCGTTATTTTTTGTATCTGTCCTGTAAAAAACATTTGGTCAATTAATGGAATCTCTGTTTGAATGGTTATGATATGATTTAATAAGTGTATAATTAAAAATACAATCTCATATTCACAGGCATATGCGTACACGGGGGGGGGGGGGGGGGGGGTTCAAATTCCACTTTGATGAAAAAGGGATGTTTTGGGGTTCCCCCCCCCCCCCCCCTCAAAAACAAATTCACGGACACCATGAACCCCCGTCACAAATTTTTCACCGACACCCCCGCCCCCTTTTGAAAGAATCTTCACCAGTACCCCCTCTCGAGAAAATCTTCATCGACACCCCCCTCGAAAAATCTTCACAGAAACCCCCCCTTTCAAGATTCTTCACCGACACCCCCCCCCCCCCCCCGGTGGTGATTCAATCTCATATTCACAGGCATATGGGTACCCGGGTGGGGCAGGGGGGGGGGGGGAGGGTGTGGTTCAAATCCCCCTCAAAAAATATTCACGGACACCCACCCCCCTTACAAATTCTTCACCGACACTCTCCCTCGAAAATTCTTCACCGACAGCCCCCCCCCCTCCCCACTCGAAATACTTGACCGACACCCGACCCCTCAAAAATGTTGGTTGAGGAAATAACCACCCCCCCCCCCCCCCCGCAAAATATATTCACGGACACCCACTCCCCTCACAAATTCTTCAGCGACACCGAAAGAATCTTCACTGGTACCCCCTCTCGAAAAAATCTTCACTGACACCCCCCTCGAAAAATCCCCCCCCCCTTCGAGATTCTTCACCAACATCCCTCCCCCCTTCGAAAGAGTCTTCACCGGTACCCCCTCTTGAAAAAATTGTCATCGACACCCCCCTCGAAAATTCTTCACCGCCCCCCCCCCCCCCCCCTACGAAATATTTGACCTACACCCCCTCAAATTACTTGACCGACACCCCCCGGGCACCCCCTTTGAAATACTTGGCCGACACCCAGCCCCTGGAAAATTTTGGTTGACGCAATAACCCCCCTACCCCCCCCCCCCCCCCCTTGTAAAAACCCTAGGTATGCGGCCAGCGATCACATGTCAAACAATAAACAGTATTAATTAAATCGTCAAGTAGATCAATAACCCTAATTCCTTGCTCTACTTGTTTACACATTATTTACAAAAAGCACACATTTGTTATACTTGAGTACAACAAAGTATGCACTTCGAGTAAACATTTACAATTAGCCTTTATTCAGAAAATTAAACCAGTGACAGAGAGAAACCTATTTTGGTAGCCGTATAGATACCCTGTTTTGCCAATTTTGCGAATATCGTGTTGAAAATGTGAACAAAAATCACCGATCAAATTCAGTCATTCATATACGGACATGTACAATCACACGAATGTGTGTACAATGTAGTAGATTGTGCGTTGACAATGCACAGATGCCGGACCTACAATATTCCGCTGCTCTGTATATAGTCTATGCAAATTCCCCTCCCGACGGTCGCTTTCGCTTTTGGAATGTACCGTTACTAAGACATCAATGCGATGTATAATTCCGCCACAGAACCTGGCTGTACCCAGCATGTCTGTACGCAGTACTATATACCAATGCAAAACAGATCCCGTCCCTCCCGTTTAGTGGACCAGCGACATTTTCTGATATATCGCGAAATATAAACCCCTCCAAAAAAGTTCGGAAACTCAAGTTTGATCGATCATATCTCTCGTATTTTTAAATAAGAATACTCGAAATCGGTGTCACAATAAAGCCTCATTATATACCTTTCAAACGGTGCATTATGTGTAGTGATTATGCAATTGGGGCGATTGCAGTAGCCCAGAGAATAGGGGGAGGCAGGAAGTGAAATCTCGCAAAATGGCCCCAATGCATTCAATTTACGAGTGCATGACTGTGTTGATCAGTTTTTCTAAAGGTTAACATTCTATTGAATACTGCCACCCTTTCCATTCATCAAAATTGTTGAATTGGATACCATTTTAATGGAAATTATCTCTTCATTACGATGGCATATTAATCGTAAGGATTATGCAAATGGAGTGTGTGCAGCGAACCGGAATATGGAGATGGGTCGAGTGTGAAATCAGACAAAAAGATATGGAGTTGACAAAAAATCAGAGCGTTGCATTTTTTTCGAGCTTTTGGGAGGATTTTCTAGCATTTCAAATAAAATATTCATGATCAAATATGATATCAACGGAAAGCCCAACAGCTCTTCTGTATGAAAATGTGAAATTTATAATGATTTTTGTAAAGGGCGGCTGCAGGGAGATGAATGGGAGGGAGCCTCAAAAGTGACCCATTTCGAAACGCTCTGATTTCAAGGCACTATTCATGCGTTTTCAATTGAATTCCTCTCATTCATGGCCAACTCATTCAAGTCGCATTACATCCTCTACACAATGGTATACAGATACCGACACCAAATCAGAGCGTTTTGATTTTTTGTCAACTCCATATCTTTTTGTCTGATTTCACACTCGACCCATCTCCATATTCCGGTTCGCTGCACACACCATTTGCATAATCCTTACGATTAATATGCCATCGTAAGGAAGAGATAATTTCCATTAAAATGGTATCAAATTCAACAATTTGATGAATGGAAAGGGTGGCAGCATTCAATAGAATGTTAACCTTTAGAAAACTGGTCAACACAGTCTTGCACTCGTAAATTGAATGCATTGGGGCCATTTTGCGAGATTTCACTTCCTGCCTCCCCCTATTCTCTGGGCTACTGCAATTGCCCCAATTGCATAATCACTACACATAATGCATCGTTTGAAAGGTATATAATGAGGCTTTATTGTGACACTAATTTCGAGTATTCTTATTAAAAAATACGAGAGATATGATCGATCAAACTTGAGTTTCCGAACTTTTTTTGAGGGGTTTAGTTAAAAAGGATATCGCACAGCTTGCGTACAAACGTCAGATCCATCGCCCAGCTAAAAATATACGCGAAAACTACCGTGATGGACAGCAACACACGGACACCAACCCCGTCCTCTTATTATAATATATAGAAGTCCTGTGCTTTCCTGTGGGAGACCATTTGAATATAATTATTGTATTTAGTGCATTTTAGTATGTTTAGTCGTTTTAGTATTCTTTAGGCAACTCAGTAAATGTGCAAATAAATACATACAATACAACACAGATTTACAGATTATTCTCTTATTGTATGTATTATTTTATGCAAGGGTAAAACAATCAAATGTAAAATAGGCACAAATCTGAACGTCATTTTGGTCGTCATGATAGTCATATTTGCAAGAAACAATGGAGTGGAATAATGTAATATAACTTAAATTTATTATATGGCATATACATGTATTCAAATGTATTAAAAAGTACAAATGTACAAATATGTAAACAACTTACCAGACGTATACTGTCGATCCCATGGTCCCATGCCGTATAATAACCATGATCCAATCCAATTTTCAAATATTTCACAACACTTTGTTACAAGAGCTATCCTCGAAAAATTCTTCATCACACAGTCATGAACATTTCCAATGGAATACACGGTAATCATAAACATCAAATGCAAAGAAGCATGTTCCAGTTGATGTATTGATCATCTTTCAGTGCTCTCAGTTAATTAAAATCGATTTCAGACGAAAATTCCTCAGGAAAAAGCTCGACTATATGTTAAAAGTTTGCAATAAAGTTAGCCGCTTGCTTGACAAAAGGAGTGAACAACTTAGAAATGTAAGATGTTTCCATGGTAATCAGATATCACATTTCGATGCATACAAATAAAAAGCACATAATCCACAGGGTAATGCTCTCAAAAATGTCCAGGTCATCAAACATATTACAGAAGATGCACTCACTTCATTGACCCTTCAGTGAATCCTCGTAACATGAATCCAAACACCACGCTGTAGACAACAATTAACACTTTTCCACTCGAATAATTGCGTACTGATTTATATTAATCACAAACTTGCATTCATTAGCAATCCAAAGTTTATCTCCTGGTAAAATTTAAGATTGACCATGATGGATTCATGCAGGTATCAAATATATTTTCCTACTAATTCAATACATTAAAACTCACTAAAAAATTATTATCATTAAAATAATCATTAAAGGGATCTAGTAACTTGGTTGACATGTGCACAAAGTGACAAATGGTGGATAATATGTGTATTATTGTGATATCATGGTATGTCGAGTATTGTGTGAAGTTGTGTGAAGCCCCCTCGATCAATGACCATGAGAAAGAGAGGGGTGAGGGAGAGAGGGAGAGGGGAAAGGGAGGGGAAGAGAGTACAATGTGGCAATATCATGTTGGTCGATGGCACTTGTTATTGGATACGTGACGTCGTTTGCTTATATCGGGTGATTTTCTCCATTCATGCTTTTCCAAATCTCAGTCAATATTTCCGATTCTATCAAGGACCTTCATGATTCGGTTGTATTTCTCTAATTGGGAGTCACGATTGCTTTGGACATTATACAAAAGAGGAAATCATTTAGATTTGTCATATTAAAAGGATAATCAGCCTTCTTTACTGGTAAGTATACCCCCACCGTATTAAGCATTCATTGTGAAAGATAGCTGAATTTACTTTGTTATAAAGCAAAGGACAACTATCAAGTTTGTACCTTGTAATGTTCAATTTTAAATGCTCTGAAATGAAGAAGAGTACATCCATATCAAATGAGCGTTGTTCTTCTTGTACATGCTTGATTTATGACATTGTTGACAATCATGGTATTAATAGCATTATATTTTTAGTAGAGCTGATTTAACTTATGGTATATATAATAGCAGATTAACACAAAATATAATTCCCATGTTTGATATTGTAAAATTAATGTATTCAATGAATTGAAGGGTCTTTCCGGGTCAAATTACAAAGCATATGGGAAATTTTCCATCGTACCCGCTTCAAATTTGCTGTATATAATTCGGGCAAGAAACATCAGGGCTCATATTCATAAAAGCATGCTAGCTAAGTTTCTTGCGAAATCTGTTTTGGATGATTTGGTGATATTTGGAGTTAACTTTCCCAGCTAACTTACCAAGCTAACACTAGTTAGGGACTAGGAAAATGATTTGTTGCTTACTTAATTAAGAGTAAATACACGATCATGAAACTTAGCTAGCGGAGTTTTATGAATATGGGCCCAGGGATATGAGGTTTTAGTCGCATCCGCCCAAATTTGTTCACGCTACAGCACATCTCCTTATAGTGTTTCTGTTCTCTAAACATAGCCCTTTGCACAAATGGCCTGTTGTGACATTCCTATATGACTTTGCGTTACTTTCCTATGGCTTGGTGATGATTATTGCTCATAAAATATATTGCATACATGTACATAATAGCGGTGACTTGTGATGATGATTATTGCCCATATAAAATCATATCCATACAATGCACGTATAGGTTAATTCTATATATGGTGAGAATCATTGTCATATTTTCTATACATAACATATGATTATTAGTATTTAGCACATTATATTCACATGTGGAATACTTTGATTAAGCACAATACAGTTTAGTGAGAATATTATTCTTGACTCCGGACAAAAATTAATTGTATATTTGTTTTTATTTCATACGACGCAATGAACTTGGAAGCTGGCCAAATTAAAGGAAACATTGAGTTATGGTAGATATATATCACAGTCATAATACTGTACATAATAAATACTGATTTACAGTAAATTTAAAAAGAAGAAAAAAATGAACAAAAATATAATGTTTAGTACGCAGCGAGCTGGTTTGGTGAATTGTTTTGTATGATGTTAAACGACGCAATGAACAAATTAAAGGAAACATTAGATCTGCTATACAGGGTGGCCCCAAAAACGGAACGGGGCACTTCCCAAAATATAGCAACATAATGATTATGTCCATCGGATAGGGTGTCTTTTCCAATGAAAAACGATACCAAGATCAGTCATTTGGTTGGGTAGTTTTTGTTTTAGGGCGCTCTGAGTGACACCATGTCAGGTTCCTATTTTTGTCAACTTTTACCAAGTCAGTGCCTGATAAACCGCACTTACTGCCTGGCATAGCATTCGAACAACGAGCAATACGCGCGCTATTGTTAGTGTGCATTCAGCCGTGTACCGAGAGAATGGGCATGGTTGCTCGACGCTATGACGAGCATGAAGTGCGATTTATCAGGCACTGACTTGGTAAAAATTGACAAAAATGGGAACCTGACATGGCGTTACTCAGAGCGCCACAAAACAAAAACTACACAACCAAAACTACTGATCTTGGTATCTTTTTTTTTATTGGAAAAGACACCCTATCCGATTAACATAATAGTTGTGTTACTTTATTTTGGGAAGTGTCCCGTTCCATTTTGTTGGGGCCACCCTGTATAGATAATAAATAGTATAATAATAGGTACTCTTAGAGCGCAAATGACTATGACAAGTAACACTAATCAGACACAATCATCAATATATCTTATTTGAGCTAGTTGTGATACTTTACATGAGTTTCCTTTAATACTATAATTATTATCTGTAGGACTGATGCGATACTGGACGTTACATTATGTACGTACATATCCTTTTGGGACAAAATTATCTTTTAAAGAAGAAGCACCTTTTCTCCTGAACATACAATGTATGGAACTTCATAGTTTCTTGTTAAAAATATACCTAATGATACTTTTGATTTATATGCATATTACAAGTAGTATATGTATTACAGTAAACAATACATTTAGCCACCAGAACCAAATATCTAATTTAATTTGGACAGCGTTCAAGTTCATTGTATATGGTTTGAAATCATAATATTTAGGGGGTAAATAAATAAATAGTTTTTTTGTACAAGGGTTGAATATAGTTAAAATCATTATACTTATGTAGATTTTCATTTTGTTGAATGACATTTTTTGTGCATTTTAGACCATTAGCACGTTTGTTCAAAATACCCCCTATATACAGGGTGGCCCCCCAAAAAACGGAACGGGGCACTTCCCAAAATATATTTACAAAATGAGTATGTACATCGGATAGAGTGTCTTTTCCAATGAAATTTTGTTCATGTAGTTTTTGTTTTAGGGCGCTGTTTAAAGGAGATGCTTCTCCGTAGGAGTTGTGATCACCATCAATGACAAGAATACAATGTTACGGATTCAAACAGTATAATTATGTTGTTGTAAATTGTAAGGGTTCTTTCATGATAGATATTCTATGTATAGGCCTATTACATATTTGCGTACCATAGTATTATATATTTGCTATATCTACAATCTGTGCATTTCATTATCAAGATGTGAAATAAATAAATGCGTTTACTTCTATTATAATGATTTAGTAAAAACATTATAGCAAAGATACGCTATCAAAAACTCATATTCTTAGTATTTTTCTTGTTTTTAATGCGTTATGTGTTCTATTGTTTTATTACTTGTATACTTTTATATCATTTTAAAAACTTTCCAAAATAACATTGAATGCCAATTGAGACTTCCAAATAAAAAGTGTGTAACGTTTTAAATAGTCTAAACATTTCAATGCGTTTTTTTGTACATAACTGAACATGCAATTTCATGTTGTTTGTATAACACGTGACTTAAAAATGACACGTGACACATTAAACAAAGATATGATGCAGTCAAATTTGGTATCAAACGATGCACAAGACCCTACAGATTACGAATCTGAAGCAATCTGAAGATATCATTGTGCATTTTAGTGTTATTGTGAAAATAGCAGAGACAAACCTTCGTGAACCGACTTAAGGCGCTATTTACGTACATTAGGGGTTAAATCGTTCATACGCGTTTTGTGGACTTCAGTAGCTAGATCGCGAGGTTGTGCGTCTAGGTTGTGATCCTAGAAGGTCCTAGAAGACATTTATGGTGCACAACCTTTTATAACATTCCATGTTTATATCCTAAACTAGATGGATCTTCGACTGCGCGCAGTCGAAAATGATGCCTCCACCGTTGCGTGATTTATATCAATATATCAAGCCCAAATTAACATGCACTGAATTAATTCTTCAACTCAATTTTAATAGTAATCTGTCTACCAGATCTGATAAACATGTATATCACAATTATGAGGTTTTTTTGCATATATACGAGCCGTGACCTTGACCTTTGACCAAATGACCCCAAAATCTTATATGTTTATTAGCTCCCCAAGATACAAATAGGTACCAAGTTTGATGGTTATTTGTCAACTGGTTCTTGAGATATTGCAATTACAAGCTATTTTGGCATAATGAGTCCTGTGACCTTGACCTTCCACAATACACACCTCTACATTTTGAATTTCACTCGTGCAATAATATTGCACTCGGCCTGTGGCCTCGATGCAATATAAATGCACTCGAGAAATTCAAAATGTATCGGTGTCTATTCTGGTATATTCAACTCCAAACCATGCACTATTTGTATAATATCATCTGACTTAGTAAAATACGCGTCGTTGATTGGCTAAACACGGTCACATGACTGGGGTGTCATTTTGGTGTAATTTTTGGGGATTTAAAATGCTATTTCGTGAAGAAAATAAGTCCCTCGACTACGTCTCGGGACTTATTTACTCTTCCTTCAATATCATTTAAAATCCCTCGGATGGAACATTCCGTGATGTTCCCTCCACCACCAGTTAACAACTGTATAATGACGCCGGCACCATGCTACATCATGTATTTCATTAGAAGAGCTAGGAATGTATATCCACCTAAGGCACATATCCTCTATTATATACTACATTCAAAGTCGACATAAGCTAACAATTCATGTCACGTTATCAGCCTCTTGTGGAGGGACAAAATCGACCTATTCCTTCTATTTGTCGCCTGTGCAATCATGCGGATAAATTGGAGAACACGTAACGTAGAATGTGAGAAATTATTCACCAAAATGTTTCTCAAATGCATTGCCGTCTAAGATAAGGCACAATCGGATTCTGATTGTATTCTTTTTTGTATACTTTTATTTGTATTTAGATAATTATCCGTATACCGCATAAAAAGAGTGTGTTCATGAACGTACCTTTAGCAACAATTGATTATCATGATTATAAGAATATGGAATTATTTCTTTGTTTTGAATGACCACCTTTATTGAATTAACAGTGCACCACTCTGTACACAATACCAATAAAATGTGTCCGTCACCAACATTTTTCCCGGCCGAGACCGCTTCCCAACATTTTCGAGACCAAGACAATTGCCCGAAAGCCCTCTCAGGGGGGGGGGGGGGGGGGGGGAGGGTGTCCATCGCCAATTGTTTTTCCCAGCCGAGCCCACCTGCCAAAATTTGTCGAGACCAAGACAATTGGCTGAAAGTCGAAAAGTGGACTTCGAGACCTTCAAAAAGTGGACCTTTCTGAATTTGGGGGGGGGGGGGGGGGGGGGGGTGCGTACCCAACACATTATTATCATTATTAATATTATCATTATTATTATTATTATCTTCATTATTATTATTATTATTATTATTATTATTATTACGATTATTATTATTATTATCATGTTAATTCAACTTAATTGTAGGCAAATATCCTTCCCCAAAATCTGGGGGGATGATGTTAGTTATATTATTTTGAATTGTATGTATCTATGTGTAATACCTGCCACTGTCTTGAACGACAGTGGACTGGGAGTAAATGTAAACTTTTATTGAATAAAGAAATGTTGAAACAAAGACAAACGTGTTGTTAAAATAATGTGCAACATTAACATAATGGTATTGTAACACATATCACGGTCATATATTTTAATATAAACTTATTGTTGTTCCATTTCTCCAGGGATCACCATTCAGAGATGGACCGGGCAGGATTACTATTACTCTTCACAAGAGCAATTCGCAACGCATATGGCATAGGAAAGTACTTCTATCCGCCTGCGAACGAATGGATATTGTGTGGCAGCAGCGAGTGTCAGGAAATAGCTGGATGTATCGCGGAATGCGGTAAATATTATTATTAACATAATTAACCAGCCTAACATGACGTTCAATTAGTGGCTTAAAGGGATAGTTGAGTTCTGGTAAATAGAGTACAGTTTTGGTCAAACTGAATTTTAGTAAGCAAAACCTGCACCATTACATTACAAACTAATAGTTATAACTCCACATGTTCGAAAGGAATACAAAATTACAAATGACTAAGTAAAAAGCCTGCTATCATTCAAAAAGATCCATTCAAACTCGAGAGGGCGCTCTCTAAACACTTATCGGTTTCAGCCATTTGGAATAAAATATTGTGCATATAATGTTTTGTTGAAACATGTGATTAGATAATCAACAACTATCTAAAAATCTCTTTTTTAAATTTGTAAAGGTTGGTTCAAAATTGTTGAATATTTGTGGGGCCCCACATTTATTACAAACGGTTATGTTTATGGATATTTCAGCCATTTCTGAACCAATTAGATCAAATAAAGTTTATTCTGTCATTAAAATTGCATGCTCTTCTGAATTTGACACTCAGTTTCTCATTATCTCACAACAAAATATTGTGTGTAGCGCCCTCTATACCGAAACTCAACTATCCCTTTAATGAGTACAAACTTTGTTAATTATAAAAAAAGAATGATAGGCCACGAGGCAAATCAATTTCATGCAATTTGTTTTCATATTCATTGTCTGTTAATGAAACTATTTTATTTATTTATCTATTTATTTATTTATTTATTTCCTCTCATAGCTGATTTTTAAAGTGATTTATACAATAATATGTAAAACTATGTAAATACAAGAAAAGGCAATGAATAGTGCATGTAGTTACAACAAATAAATATCTAACAAATGAATGTCCAAAACAAACAAACAATAAAACAGTTCATTGCAGATATTCAACTAGAACAACAAATATACGAGTAAAACAGTAAAACCGATAACATAGCAACCAACAAAATCAAGGTAGACAGAAGAAAACAAAAACGATACAGGACCAAGGGAATGGGTATAATATTTAACACGTTTAAAATGTTTTTAAAAAATATTTTCAAAATGTATGTAAACCCCTCACAAAATGTTCCGCAATTCAAGTTTGAGCGTTCATATCTTCCATATTACTTTATTACCGTTCATGAATTTGGTATCATTGGAAAGCTTGTTTTCCACCCTTTACATTGATATGACATTTGCTATGAATATTTTATCATGGATTGGGCATGACACCCAAATATGGGGCAAAGTCAAAAGTGAAATGTTGCAAAATGCATTGATATTGTCAACAGTGTACCCTCCTTTTGTTGGGAGAATAAAATGTTCTGAATGATGTTAAGTCGGTCATGCGTGAATGTCAATGGCGAATTATTATTTTCTTTGGAGGATGAAATGTGTCTTTATGAATTGGAGGTGGTGCAATAACGTTTGTGTATGTTGTTAGGAAGATGTAATGTGTTTTATTGACTGATTGAGAAATTATCATTATGTTTGACTTTTACACAGATTATTGCCGCACGTTTGTTAGTTTGTTCAAGTTTACACAAAATCCACCACAATTACAGTACAAACGTCACTTTTCATTGTCCAAACAACAGAAGAATTCATAATTGCATTCATGACCACTTCAAAATCATTCCATCCTCCAGGGGAAATAATAATACGCCATTGCCATCATGCATGATCGCCTCAACATTCAAAACATCACATATTCTCCCAATTATATGATAAATTATATTTACAATATCAATGCATTTTGCAACATGTCACTTTTGACTTTGCCCCATATTCGGATTTAATGCACATTCTATGATAAAATATCCACAACAAATGTCATATCAATGTAAAGGGGTGATAGCAAACTTTCCAATGATACCAAATTTATGAACGGTAATAAAGTAATAGGAGAGATATGAACGCTCAAACTTAAATTGCGGAACTTTTTGCAACAATCTTTGTACAAATCAAACATAATGATAATTTCTCAATCAGTTAATAAAACACAATACATCTTCCTAACAACATACAAAAACGTTATTGCACCCCCTCAAAATCATTAAGACACATTTCATCTTCCAGAGAAAATGATAATACTCCATTGACATTCACGCATGGCCGACTTAAAGGGACTGTCCGCCTTTTACAAATCATCTAAAAAGTTTCCAGTACCTAGATGGGGATAAATATGACACCCATGTGAAATTTTAAATTGAACAACGCTATAATTTAGATTCTGTGAATGAAAAACTACCAAGAAAAAATAGCAAAGATCGCGTCTCCTCAATGTCCTACATTTCGGCCACTTGCTATGGAGTTCTACCTCTTTTCAAAAATTTGAACAAGAGGTTTTTAAATAGTTGTTGATTATCTCTCTTTCTTATCACTGGTATTTAAACAAAACATCACATGCACAAAATGTTATTTTAAATGGTTGAAACCAATAACTTTTTAAAGAGCGCCTTATTCAGTTTTAACAGCTCTTTTTTTAATGATAACAGGCTTTTTACTTAGTCATTTATAATTTTGTATTTCTTTTGAGCATGGTGGAGTTATAACTGTTGGTTTGTAATGCAATGGTGCAGGTTTTGGTTACTATAATTCAGTTTGACAAAAACTGTACTCTCTTTAACAAAACTCAACTATCCGTTTAAGTGTAGTACAACAAGTAAGATACAAAAGGAATAATGAACCTCAACCTAAACATAACACCAACACTTTTTGAGATATTTTGGAGCACCAATTATTCAGATAAGACTTCCAAAGTAAATATTCATCTATACAATAAAACCTCGAAACATTTTCACTTGGGGTGATCTGATAACCACCAATGACTAGGAGGTCAATATCATCCGGAATTGATTTGCTCCTTAAACTAAAAATAACACATTGAGGTTTGTTGATAAACTGTGAATAACAAGTCAGTCGCAATTATAACAAAAATAGTATATATTTCTAATTTCATCATTCGCTCTTGTTATTACCGCTGTCATGCGTGAGCAATAAACTAGTATCATCATCAAACAAGGGAAATTAATTTGAATTAACACAATTAACCATTGTCAACCTAATGGCACCTTTGTTTATGGCACCGTGTCTGAAGTTTTGTTTTTGTTTTATCTAGATGTTAAGCTTCGCAACTTTACAAACATGAACAATGGAACCAATTCCACCAGCATCGGCACTCCAAACCCCAACATGACCCTGAACGACCAGACATCTACAATAGGTAGCGACAATGAACTCGCCTTATCCATAGCTCTACCCATCGTTTGTCTTGCTTTGTTGATCATCTTGGTTATAGGATTGGGGGTGGGGTGGAAGAAGTGTTCAGAGAAGCGGCGGCAGGAGCTTCGTGAAATGATGATACCTGGCTTATTTCGTAGCAAGTTCAACGCGCACCCTAAAGTGGAGGAAGAGGGCATGGAGCTGAATGAAGGCGATCCGGATCTTGGTGAGGAGGGTTAACTATACATATGATAAGATGGTAAAGCCGGTACAGTTGATACTATAACATTTCCTTTTATACATACATAATTATATACATTTTTGTACTGGATTCAAAATTAGCAATACCCCTCAAAAATCCACACCAAACTCACAAACTTTTGGATTGATAGTGTATGTTACAAGGCTGTTTAAACAGGTAGAAACGTAGAAGGTATATGTATACCACGACTGACGATGATTTTAAGAGTTTACATTTGAGTTTATTTAGTCACGTTTTGAGTGCATGCTTTTAGCTAAAATAGCTTTCAGACAGTACAACATGGTTTAAACCATGGTCTACATAAAAACTTTTTGTAATTCCAGCATTGATGTATAATGTCCAGTGCTCGGAGATAATAATCGATACCCCTTCAATCAATAAGTTTTTATCGCAGCATTCTATTCGGTGTCTATGATATAGCCATAGAACATGAATAATATGATGGTGTATAGCATATTTAATGTGCTTTCCATGTGAAGAAAATTGTCCTTCCATTATTTTGACGATATTTTTCGTGCGCTGTGTATTTGTAATAATGGTGTAAACTGTAAAGCGCTTAAATTACAATGCATTTAAGAGTTACATTTGAGTTTATTTAGTCACGTTTTGAATACACGCTTTCAGCTAAAATTGATTTCAGACAGTACAATGTTTACATATTTTTCTGAGTTTTAAAAACTATGAAGTAACTTGTGCCTTTACATTGATGAAACAATTTGGCAGGAATTCACAAAGGCGGTTTGGTCTACAAAAAACCTGTCTGAATTCCAGCATTAATGTCTAATGTCCAGGTGCTCGGAGATAATAATCGATACCCCTTCAATCAATCAGTTTTTATCGCAGCATTCTATTCGGTGTCTATGATATAGCCATAGAACATTAATAATATGATATAGCATATTTGATGTGCTTTCCATGTTAAGAAAATTGTCCTTCCATTATTTTGACGATATTAATCGTGTGCTGTGTATTCATAATGGTGTAAAATGCTTAAATATGATATTGTATCATATTAGGCGCTATATAAATAAAACATGTTAGTAGTAGTAGTAGTAGTAGTAGTAGTAGTAGTAGTAGTAGTAGTAGTAGTAGTAGCAGTAGTAGTAATAGTAGTATTTATGTTTTTAAACATATTATTTTCTTTTTTAAATTATCACAATTTTTAGTGCGTTTCATGTGTTTGTATATAATAATATAGGCTGTGCAAATTAAGTTTGTACTTAGAAAGAACATTTTATCGTTAAATACTCATGTTTAGTGTTATTTTTCGTAGCGTGTTGGTTGGTCGATTTTTAAGTTTTTACATTTGCTTTGTAATTTCCTGCTACCTAAGAAAAGTAAGATACATTTTGTTGTTGTAACATGTGTTGTTAAAAGTGCACTATGAAAATAATGGAATACGTAATAAAAAATATACATTCAATGCGTTCCAGTTACTTTACAATAGAGACGTACGTATGTCTAATAGGGTGCGCTTCGTTATTCCGAAGGTTCATTATTCCGAAGGTTCGTTATTCCGAAGGTTCGTTATTCCGAACACGCAAATTTCGTATACCTGAGGGTTCGTTAATCCTAAAATGAAATAGGGTTCGTTAATCCGAACATTTGTTGCATTATTCCGAAGATTCGTTATTCCGAAGGTTCGTTATTCCGAGGGTTCGTTATTCCGAAGGTTCGCTATTCCTAAATGAAATCAGGTTCGTTCTTCCGAAGGTTCGTTATTCCGAAGGTTCGTTATTCCGAAGGTCCGTTATTCCGAGGGTTCGTTATTCCGAAGCTTCGCTATTCCTAAAATAAAATCGGGTTCGTTATAATGCTATAATTTCAAATTGGCGTAGCCACGGGAAGGAAGGGAGAGAGGTGTGGGTGGGGGGGGGGGGGGGGGGGGGGGGGGGGGAAGTTAATTTGTTTATTTATTAAACATAAATATGACAACTCAAATACAATTTTGGGCCTATACCGCACAGATGTCGGAACTTATAGCAATTTTAAAGGTCGGGCGGATGTCATTGCTCCTACATAAATATGACATCTCTATTAGGACGTCAGTCCGATATGTGATGATGTTGCATCTGGTAGCAATTTAAGAGGTCGGTACATGGTTGTGAAATTGATGTCGGGCCAATGTTTTTAATTGGACCTCAATATGATATCTCAATTATGACGTCACACCGATATTTTGCCGATGTCAGAATTGGCAGCAATAAAACAAGTAGGCAAATGGTCATCAAATCGATGTTGCGCCCATGTCAGTACTGCGACATGAATATGAGACCCCAAATTTGATGTCGGTCCGATATTGTGCCGATGTTAGAACTTGTTAGCAATTTAAGAGTTCTGTAAATGGTGTTTAGTTTGATGTCAGCCCGATGTAATTTATTAGACATCTATACTATGACGGCAAACATATATTCCGTCGAAGACAGAACCTTCAGCAACGGAACAAGTCGGCAAATGATAAAATTAATGTCCTGTCATTAATCAGTCATAAATATGACATCTTAAATATGGCAACGGTTCGTCAGTGTGCCGATGATAGAGCTGGTAGCAATTTAAGAGGTCGTTATAATAAATGGTTGTAAATTTGATGCCGTTATCCCGTCGATGTCAAAACCGGCAAATGGTCATTCAATTAATGTCGTGCCCATGTCATTAATCCGACATGAATAAGAGATCTCAAATATGACGTCGGGCTAATATCGCGCCGATGTTGGAACTGGTAGCAAATTAAGAGGTTGGTCAAAGATTGTAAAATTGATGTTGGGCTTATGTTATTAAATATACATAAATATGACAGCTCAAATATGATGTTGTGTCAATGTTGTACCGATGTCGGAACTGGCGACCATTTGCCGGCTTGTTTCATAGCTGCCAGAGGCTGACATCGGCAGGATATCGCTATGGCGTCATAATTGAGATGTCATATTCATGTCTAATCATTGTCGTCGGCACATCATCAATTCAACAACCATTTACCGCCTCCTAAATTGCTATCAGTTCCAACATCGGCGCGATATTAGCCCGACGTCATTCATGAGATGTCATATTCATGTCGGGCTATTGACATCAACGCAACATCAATTTTATGACCATTTTCCGAGTTGTTTCATTGCTGAATGTTCTTACGTCGGTGGGATATCGGCCTGGCATCATATTGTCGATATCATATTGATGTTCAATTAATAACATTGTCCCGACATTACTTTCACAACCATTTACCGTCCTCTTAAATGGATGCCAGTTCAAAGATTGGCGCGATATAAGGTCGACGTCAAATTGGAGATGTCATATTCATGTCGCAATATTGACATCGATGCAATATCAATTTTATGACCATTTGCCGAGTGGTTTCAATGCTGAATGTTCTTACGTCGGCGGGATATCGGTCTGACATCATATTGTTGATATCATATTGATGTTCAATTAATAACATTGTCCCGACATTACTTTCACAACCATTAAGCGACCTCTTAAATTGATACCAGTTCCAATATCGGCGCGATATTAGCCCGACGTCATGTATGAGATGTCATATTAATGTCGGACTATTGACATTCGCGCAACATCAATTTTATGACCATTTGCCGACTTGTTTCATAGCTGCAAGAGGTTGACATCGGCAGAATATCGCTATGGCGTCATCATTGAAATGTCATATTCATGTCTAATCATTGACGTCGGCACAACATTAATTTACAACCATTTACCGACCTCCTAAATTACTATCAGTTCCAACATTGGCGCGATATTAGCTCGACGTCATGTATGAGTTGTCATATTCATGTCGGACTATTGACATTCGCGCAACATCATTTTTATGACCATTTGCCGACTTGTTTCATAGCTGCCAGAGGTTGACATCGGCAGAATATCGCTATGGCGTCATCATTGAGATGTCATATTCATGTCTAATCGATTTTTATTGGGCCATTGGCGGAAATTGACGTTGGGCCAACATCACAGAATGATGTCGTGACAATGTTGGGCTAGCGGACATTTTAACCTCGAGCCGACATCATAATGTTATGTTGATCCAATGTCATGAGATGATGTTGGGCCATTGTCGGAAATTGACGTTATGCCGATTATTGTATTTGTAAATATGAATATTGTGTATTATATTATTTGCCATGCCAATGTATATAATGTTCCCGTAAATGTCCATGAACCATTGTATCCTCCATCCAAGTCATTCACCTATTACCCTATCCTCCAACCAGCATGTTTACAATCTGTCACCAACCCAATCACCATCATGGTCATCTTCACCCCCATTAGCGAACCCTCATAACTCACCCCTCTCTCTGTACAGTGTATTATGTTTGTGTAGTTAGTGTGAGAAGAATAAAGGCACTTGCTACTTCGACTCCAAGAACAGCAGTCTCGTCTATTCCTTGCTCCTGAGTCTAGTATACTTTACATACACAAAATTGGCGACTGAGGATTAAGCACATGGCGTGCCCAGATCAATTCAATACCCGTTCTCCGCAAACCTGGGGGAGATGGGTGAAGAGCCTGGAGAAGTTTATTGCCTCTGCAGCCCACGTGGTGGATCCAGTTCAAAAAGAAGCCATATTGCTATATGTGGCTGGTCCCGATGTGCAGGATATTTTCGATACCCTGGTCGTTTCCGATCCGGAGGGTGATCGAACTGTGTACCACCGTACACTGAGTGCCCTCACAGACTATTTCAACACGGCACGAGCTGCCAGGGAAGTTTGTGATTACGAGGTGCATTATTTACCAGCGTGGTACGGCTGCGAGAGATCGACACGAGCTGTCGACGACCAGGAGGAGGAAGACACAGTAGGCAAGTCACCGTTCCCGACACGAGCTGTCGATGAAGAGATCCGGCGGCCGTACCCGACACGCACTGTCGACGACGCCGAGGAGAAGGCCGTATGCCACATCACTGCTGATAACGCAGCTGATCCCCCGACACGAGCTGTCGATGAACGAGTCCCGTCCGCGACACGAGCTGTCGACGATGCAGAAGAGAATGCAGACGACGCAGATCCCCCGACACGAGCTGTCGATGACGCCGAAGAGAACATGGCTGATAACGCAGAGACTCCGACACGAGCTGTCGACGACGACGACAAGGCCACTGCTGACGACGCAGAGAGACCGACACGAAATGTCGACGAAGTATCCTCGTTCGCGACACCCGCTGTCGACGACGACGATGATCTCGACCACGATTTAGCAGGCCATGAACGCGAATGCGACCACGAGCCAGATTTGCTCGACGAGCGGTACAACGCAGATGAATGTCCCCTCGACCCCGACCCCGATCGCGACATAGAGAACGAGAAAGCGCCAGCACATGCCGCGAGCGATCCCGATGACGACCACGACAATGAACAATGCTATGATCATGATGATGCCGACCTTCCCATCAAAGCTGATGATGCCATGGTCAGCGACAACGACCATGGCAAGCCACCCGATGAGGATAACGACGAGGCACAGAGCTGCAACAACGATGTGACATGCCCAGAGATTGAGATCGACCACGATGGTGATCCAGACAACTGGACAAACTCTAGCTCCCATGAACACGACCACGATGCAGATCCTGAACACGACAATGAGCCTGAACGTCCCCCGATCCACGTACCCGACGACAACGCTGCCAGCGTCGACGAAGCGTGCCAGCCAATCGCGATACCCGATGACGATGACGCGTATCCACCCTCCGTGACGAGCACCGCGATGGTGACCGGCAGCGCGAGCGATGAGACAGCCCGCCACGATAAGAAGCGGGGGATGCCGACCTCAAAGATGACGACCACACCGCGATCGAACAGACCGCGCGCAACGTTCGAGCCACAGCCGCTAAGCCAAGCCCCGATGAGCGAAGACAATACCAAAATCGAAAGCCGACGACATGCACTTAAGCGCCATGACGACGTCCGCGAGGATTCCGCCGACCGCGTAGACGGCTCCATCGATTGCGACAACGACGTCCGCAGCATAGACCGACAGCTGCTGACGACATCGCCACGCACACGACCATAGAAAGAAATTGATTTTTGAACATGGACTTGTCGAAGTTAGACATTGGTTTGCGAATAAAATCAGATTACGGACAGATATTTGCCTTCGCTCAATTTCGAATACTCTTTGGACTCTGGACATTAATTACGTTTGAGTTCATGTCTTCATTCATTGTTTATTTCAGTGCTAGCCAGTAATTGTTCAGACATTGGATTTCTTGATTTGATTATTGTTTGTCATTTCAGATGCCGTTTATATTCACTTTCATGTGTTTATATATGTCCTCACATTTCAACCAAGAGCTCTCGATATATGTTTGCAATGTTCTCATAATACATGATCATTTTGTTATGCCTGATTTCCAGCCGTGTTCCATCTTTTCCTTGTTATCGCCACTGCATTCCACGTTTTGGTTGTGTTCGATTTTGATGTGTAATATCCACTGTAAATAAGTAAATATGTACTGTTGTTGAAGTAATTGCATTGATTGTTTATTTTGCTCTCCCAATTCTTGTGGTCTCTCTTTCCTACTGTTTTTCTGCATTCATTGATTATTCAAATTGTTTCACAATATTTCTCTCTCTATCTCTCCAGCTATCACTTTTGTCTTTTATCAAGAAGGGGAGGGATATTGTATTTGTAAATATGAATATTGTGTATTATATTATTTGCCATGCCAATGTATATAATGTTCCCGTAAATGTCCATGAACCATTGTATCCTCCATCCAAGTCATTCACCTATTACCCTATCCTCCAACCAGCATGTTTACAATCTGTCACCAACCCCATCACCATCATGGTCATCTTCACCCCCATTAGCGAACCCTCATAACTCACCCCTCTCTCTGTACAGTGTATTATGTTTGTGTAGTTAGTGTGAGAAGAATAAAGGCACTTGCTACTTCGACTCCAAGAACAGCAGTCTCGTCTATTCCTTGCTCCTGAGTCTAGTATACTTTACATACACAAAACCGATATATCACAAAATGACGTAGTGACGATGATGGGCTGGCGGACATTTTAACGACGAGCCAACCGCGATATGCCGACATCCGGCCAACAACTTTCGACATCGGCCCGACGTCGGGTGGCTAGCTGGGATACTGTCTTATAGAATGTCGTTATTCCTTAAAGGGGACCACCAGGCGAAGAACAACACATAATTATATGTTTTGGTACCGTTTTGTGATATCAAATAGATACCCAACATTTTGAAAAGGGTTGTGTAATTCATAAACAAAGCAATTATTTTCCACCACTTACGGAACCACATACTATTTCCTGGTTCCGTACGGGCCAAACATTTGCTAGTGCGCCAATGCTATTCACGCGTATGTTTGGAGACATAGAATCCCGGGCGATTCGTTCGCTCTGGACAAAGTAGTTTCGTACATGCAGAGTCTTGCAGACCCATGAACGCATGCTTTAGAATGGTGATGCGTTTTCCAATTATATTTTTTGTTTCTGGAAACATATTTTGGTGAACTTGTGATGGAATGGAATACTAAAGATGTTATCTTTCATTTATAAGAATATTATTTTTGGGTGGTGGTACCCTTTAATTCAAGTACAATATGGGTGTTCTTTCACATTCAATGATTACGAAATAAAAAAATCTATGAAAACGGAATTAATTTGTCAAACTTACCTGAGGTTCAGTTAACCCCGGTATCATTCTAAAATCCACTCATGTATAGCATCAATCAGTATCACTTGTAGATGATGATCAGTCATTGTTGAATAACTCTCCAGAAAACACAAAATATATCCTTGTACCACTGAATCCCAACATTGAATAAATCCACAGTAGTTCATGGTGATCAAATTTCAGTGACACATTGTTGAGATAAACTATCAGTTCAAACCATTTCTTTTTTTTGGAACACTCCACTTTGAATAGCAAAATAAAATTTCCGCTTGCAGCATAGAAATCCATGGCTATTATAGTCTCGTGAGAAAATTTTCCGGATAGATAATGAATGATTCCACTGCACGAATACAAAACGTTTCTTTACAACAACTAAATCAGAACCAATGACATCTTCCGCGGTCATTGAGACGACTCACAAATTTAATTTATCGATCATCTTTCAAGTGTCCAATTTGCAATCATCAACTGCAATCGACGACATTAGCGCACTAATTAAAGCTTTTACATGTTATAGGCTACTATAATTAGCCCCTACATTGCCAATATGTGGACAAGTTAGACGATTCCCAGATATGATTTGCACCACAAGGGCAAAACTCATAAGTTCTCCAAAAATGTATCCGGTCATCAGAATGATTATATAAGATTTACTGTAAGTTTGGTCAAAATGTAGAGTATGGCTGTGTGAATGTCTTACTTGCAAACACAAGTTTTGGACGAGCAGGCTTTTTACTTAGAATACATATGAAACAGAGTCGGTATGTTCACATGAATGTGATGAATAGTTAATGTACCTTATGATGTTCTCATTTAAGTATATTGAATGAAATATCATAGATATGATGTATGACTCACTAAGTTGTCACAATTAAATTCAAATGAAATGAGTATATTGAATATTAATTGGTTAAGCAGGTCCATTGAAAATAAATTTATGCTGTAAATAGTCAAACTTAAAGTGCTTTGTATTATTCATTTTCCTTTAAACTTTTCATAAAATATTTGTTTGTGGGAAAGGGACAAATCGTTTCACATTTCAAAGCTGAGGCTAACCAGAGATGCAAACTCTAATATAATGTCTCCAATCCCATCATTTGGACCATCCTCTATAAACCACTTTGAATGAATGTTAGGCAGAATCATTTTCCAGTAAATATGTCTTTGAAATACTGAATCCAAGCATTGAATGCATCCACTGTGAATCACAATGTTTACAATTGAGAAATCCTGTGTTGCACCACAATCTTGTTCCGATTAATGTTATTGGGATGGATCTTCCAGTGACACGGTGAAACAATGGCAGAATCAAGTGTTTTGTTTAAGACTCCATCATTTGCTTGCTTTGTCGAAATTCCAGGATAGATTTAAATGATTCCACTGCTCAACTAATATTAAACAAAATATTTGCAACAGATCAATCCAAACCAATGAAGTATTCCACGGTAAGTCCATGTACATGCATTATTACTCGCGAAAACGCGATAAAACATGCTCCAATTATCCAATGTATCGATCATATTCCATTGTGACTTAGTGATGAATTGTTTGAGATAAGTATTTTAGAAGAAAATACACAACATACAATTATCACACTATCCACTGCAATCCACGACGTCAGAGCACTCAGACGATACATAGCCCCTTGAATACGAAGATGTTGACAACTTTGATGTTTCCATGGTACGATAGGTAACCCAAAGGTTACAATCCATATGTTTTCCAACATTTTCCAGGTTACCATACTAGATTTAATATTCAAGATTCATTTGATTCCATTCCCATTTCAAGGGGAAATTAATTTGCATAATTAATTGCTCACAGTTCAGTCATTCAAGTTTAATAACGTCTAAAAATAATAACATAATACGAATACTAGATTTCTTTTATGAGAGAAAATTCCTCAATTCTTATCCCATGAATAACATTTAGTTGTATATAGTTTGTTATGCCCTATTATACGGCTTGAAAGATTCTTTAAAACACGATTAAATTAGTGTGGAACTGTGGATGGCAAACACAATACGAGGTTGCAAGCCTTGCATGTCCCTATAGGGAATGTCTTACATATCCTTCTCGATCATAATGTTCTCCTCCGCGTCATTTTTTTAAAATGAATGTTTGGATATAACATGTACATTGAATTGAGTTAAATTTAAATTTAAATCCAAATTAATTGTCACTCTCCTAAGTCCCACTTGGATTTAAAAAGGTTAATCCCTTGAATTTAAAAGTTAATCATGTAGACTTAAACAATAACGGGAAAAAACGTTATTGTCACTAATTCAAGTCCTGATTCGATAAAACAGTAATCTTATGGAGTTAAAGGGACAATTGGGTATTTGTATAGAGGGCACTACACAAAATCATGTTTTTTGTGAGATAATGAAAATGAATGTCATATTCGAAAGAGCATACAATTTTAATGACAGAATAGTCTGTATTTGATCAAAATCATAAACATAACCATTTGTAATAATTGTGGGCCCCATAATAATTATTCGATAATTTTGAACCAGCCGTTACATTTTTTTTAATGCTTCCTCTTTTCAAGAATTTACAAAAGAGGCTTTTATATATTTTTTGATTATCTCTCTATGTAATCACTATTTCAACAAAACATCACACTATTGATACATCGGTTGATACCGATGAGTGTTTACAGAACACTCTCTCAAGTTTTAACGGCTCTTTTTTAATGATAACAGGCATATCAAGAAATGCATTCTTGATATCAAGAAATACTTTTCTGTATTGGTGATACTTGATATCAAGAAATAAACTGATATCAATAATTCAATTATTGATATCAAGAAATAGGAATAAATGTTAAAACGGCTTGCCATATATTTGTACCAATGCGTACTGCATTCGTGGGTCTAGTCGTGGGGAGTCGTGTCCAATGTCGTGTCCAATGGGAGTCGTATACCAATGAATAGCTTTCAATATGTATTCAGCTATTGACACTGGAATAAGGAAACGAAGGAAGCACTTTACATAGGGGTTATGTACACAAATCAACCGCACATTCCAACACGTAGTTGATAAATGGTTGATGACATTGAAACCGTCTTTTGTGTTTGCATGCAAACACACGAATCAATGCTCAGAGTCAACATTAATATTTGCTTTTAATAAACTAATGGTGAGAGGACATATGTATAATGTCTGCCACCTGAATTGACATTCAGACAGTTAAAAGGTCAAGTCGGGTCACAGTATAATGATTACGAAGATAAAAGCCAAACATTGCAGCTGAGTAGCGGGCCAATTTTGATATATGTCGAATTAGTACTTAAATAAACGTAAAGCCATAGTCAAGTGATGGCTGGAATCAGAAACAAATTGGATAGTATTGATAATTATATTAGGATATTTCATATCATTTTAATTGAGACATTTTTGTAAATGAAGAAACGCAAGTGTGATAGATTAAGAGCCATTTAGCAGCCTGAATAGATCTAGCGATCCAAGCATAATCTTCATTAGAGATAATTAAAACACGTTTAATACACCTACGGTCTGTGTATGTTTACAAACATGCTTTATAGAGACTAATACCACTTGTCAAATATTAAAGGGGTACATCTTATGCCAAGGTAAGCAACACATGCATGCAAAGTCTTGCACATCAGTTTCATCGACTTGAGTATCAAAATAAAATTGATATATAAAATTATATTTAAAATGTAGTGAAAGAAAAGAACATGAAAATATAATTATCCCATTTTAATAATTTCATTGAAAGAACGGTTACATGAGGAAACCTGATCAGATATTAATAAAAGAAAGGAACAAAATAGGGTAATTGACCAATTCTTTGCGCCTTTTAAAAAATTTAATCCACAGTGCCCTTCTTTCAATTAGGGTTTTTACTCTGTCAAAAAAGGTTCATGTTATGAATTCTAAGATGCTATCCTGACTAGAAAGCATGACAAACTAGTCATCATGATGATGACGTAGTAGACATTTGGGGGAAAATTTACACTGGAATAATAACTGGATAATGCAGTACTCACTAAATAAAAAAACAAAAAAGGGTTTGTTTCCTCACTTTTAAAATGTGTACATCTGCCAATTTGCCACATGGGAAATAAATACAGAGTGTTTCCGAAAAAGAGAAGCACACATTTTCTACCAATGATAATAAATATGAGTTTGTACTGCCATATTTGTATTGCTCATACTCTTTCATACAAGTTATCGTTCACGTCTGAGTCTGAGGCATGTAAATGAAATGTAGTTATGCATTAATATTCAATTTGACCTTTGATCGTTCAAACCAGACAATGATCTTCAAACTTAAATACAATAACAACAACAACTCATATAAAACGAGATTAAATGAAAAGTTAAACACAAAACTTGGCACAGTCCCATGTATGTCCTGTACATCATGAACGGAATTATCCAGAAATTTTCCATTCATTTTTTTTCCTCAAGAGTCATCGTGATTTAATGACGGCAGTTGAAACGTTCATAAGTTTGAATTTTTAGAAATATTATGCTCTTGATGTGTTATAAAGAATGTTACCCTTGGCAACTTTCAATAATTTTCTCAGTAACATTATCAAGATAATTATTTGCATATTTCTAAAAATATGTTCAGAATTTCTATCAATGAAAAGAAAAATTTCTAGCAAAAACAATTTAGGGAAAATTCGGAAGTCAATTTCCGGTACTTTTTAACTCATCCGGCCCAAAGGGCCCGATGAGCTTATGCCATGGCGTGGCGTCCGTCGTCCGTCCGTCCGTCCGTCCACAGTTTTCAAAATGCTTCTTCTTCGTTATTTTTCAACCGATTTTGATTCTGATTGTTTCATAAGATAGGGCTAGGAGGGGCATTCAAAACTTCTACACAGAATCGTGAAATTCATTATCTATGGTAATTTATGCAAATGTATTCGAAATCACAAAAAATGCTTCTTCTCCTTCATTTCTCGACCGATTTTGATTTGGTTTGCTTTATCTGGTACATTAACTTTGGTACACTAAACTTCTACACAGAATTTTGAAATTTTTCTCCATTAATTAATTATGGTAATTTTTTATTTATTTATTTATTTATTTATTTTATTTATTTTTTAATTATTATTATTATTTTTGTTATTATTATTTTTTTTTTTTTTTTTTTTATGTTTTTGTTATTTTTATTTATTTATTTATTTTTTATTTATATATTTTTTTGTATTTTTTTATATATATATATTTATTTATTTATTTATTTATTTATTATTTTTATTTTTTTATTTATGTCCCTTCCAGGGCATCAAATTTTTATTTTTTGACCAGTTGAAAAGTGCACCACATGAAATTTGCGATATTTGATGTTGCGAGATGCCGGATGAGCGCTACGTCATTGACGTTCTGGTTTGCATTTGCCATAATAGGCAACACACTTAAAAGGTGGCTGTTCCTAATTAGCATATAGAAGCCACAGCCTCTAAAAAGCAGTAATTACGTGGCTATATTTCAAAATATTGTTCTTAAAATACATTCAAGTTATTCATTACGCTTAGTTGCTGCATTGGCAACACTTAGCAATACATACATGTATAATTACAATGATAAGGTTTTATTTACCCGATTTGTATATTCCCGGATATGTAGGGTAAAACTGTGGTTTATTTTTCCCAGCTCAAACTTCAATTGCGGAACTTTTTTTAGAGGTTTAATATGTTGATGCACCTGGTCCATTGCTTTGTTTGCTAATACTTGAACGGTGGGAAAAGCAATATCGATTGTCTTTCAGCAAACATTTGATTTAAATGAATGAACTTTGTTATAATTAATCTATGATTCAAATAAAAAGGACAGTTTTAATGGACAATAATGACTACAATAATTTGAATCATAATCAAGAGAAAGATAATCAATATACAATTTATCTTAGTATAATACTAAGATAATTTGTATATTGACTATTTCATATTATATCATATTTGCAATATTTATAAGATAACATTCAGTGAAACATTACCTTTAAAAACATTTTGATGACTTCATACATGGGACCGTGCTATATTTTGAATTTAAAATGTCTAAGTAATATTCTTGTGATTTTCGAACCAATTTCTCTCGCACATACTTTTTTATTTTATTTTATTGTTTATACATGTATCGCAATTATCACTTCAATCTTGTTAGTATTGTCATCTATAACTTCCAAAATATATGTCTACGTCTTTCTAACGCATCTTATACCACAATCATACTACTGATTAAAGTACACACTGTATTAATTGAATGGTACATGTACAATGTTAGCATAAAGGAACCCGGAGAAAGGTACAATATGAAATTATGATGATCCATAACTGAAAAATACAACATTGAAGAACCATTTATGAGAACAACTGTTTAATTATTACCTGAACTTAATTACAGAACATGAGCAATAAGAACAACAAATCATGGTAATAGCAATTCATTGACTTCCAGTAACAATGATCTACATGCACACTTAATATTAATATTGTTAAGAAAATTAATATTGTTATGAAAACCATATCACCCAGACACACGCAGAGTCACAGACTCATACATAAATTGCACAAACATAGAATATAATGTTGTTTCATACATGATAATCTCATCCAGAAGTAAGCAAGTAAATTGTCTGTTTGGGCAAGTACAATTTTAACATTTATGACGTTACTTGCCCAAACAGGCCAGTAAAGTAAAACGTTATTGTGGAGGCTTGAGTTAATGAAGGCCAAATGCATTTGAAAGCATATGAAAACAAACTCCTAAGAAACCAAAATAACACAAGATGTACAGTTACATGTATTTTTAAATGCTTCTTTTAGTTGAATGATGATTTAAAGAACTCATACTATGAACATAATCAACAAAATCATAATAACATCGTAGTGAAAGAAATGATCTGAAAATAAATGACATGATTGACACATGAATTAAGTGTTTGTTCTTGCATGAATATATTCAAAAGAAATGTAAATAAACACATTCACAATATATTTCACACTAAAACATAAATTGAAATTAAGTTAATTATATCTAGCAAAATGTGCAATTTGTCTGTTTCATACAATAGCCTTATAATCCTATATTATATACGCTTAGATGCAGCGCACACTATGCTATGATTGACAAGGGGTATGAATGTAGTTTAATTTGTTAGCACATATCACATACAAACATACATACATGATACATACATACCTACACCCATACATGCATACATACATACATCCATACGTACATGAATACAAAAACACCAAACACACATGGCCAAACGGGCACATTTTTGCTTGAGACTTGAGGTTTTTTGCCTGAAATGAAAAACCCTCTCCAAATCTTATGATGTTGCCAAAATTAAATATTTCACCAAAATTGGAGGTATCCTTTGCGCTAATATTGTAATTGTTTCCATGGGAGGGGGTATACAGCCAAAAGTCCTCATGCCCCCCACCCCCCCCCCCCCCCCCCCACCTTGATGACGTTACAAAATGCAAACAAACTAACATATCTAGGTATTTCATTGCCTTCCTCTTGTCATGATATGACATGGAGTTACATGCATTTCACTTTTAAATCCATCCTTATACCAACTGATATTTCAATTTTGAATCCAGATCAGAATGAAGATAGTTTAGATACTAGCTTAAAAGGGAAGACATCCAATAAAATAATATAACTCTTTTCTTCAAATGCTCATTTTGTTTTTATTATTCAATTGCATTCATTCAATTCTATATAATACATGTGTACCACTCTCTCATTATCTCACATAAATATGCATTATAAATAATTTCATTAAAAGTTTTAAAAGTGGTCCACTTTTTCAATGATTTGGTAAAAGAACACATCATTAGATCATTAGAACTTGTGTAAACTCTTACATCTCATATAGATAAATTGAAGTACTGCGTAGAATAAATGGAATACATGTGCATTATACACATATGTAAACAAAATTAAAATTAAGCAACTTGATTAACTAGTATAGAAAGGTTCAAATGTATTTCTCCAAAGGGGTAAACAATAAAAGGAGAATTCTCACTGTGTAGGTAAGTAGAAAATCAAATTAAATATACATGTTTTGAATGGATACTGCTTTTGTATGATATATTAATACATCATGTAATAATAGAAACTATAGTAAACAAATTGAAAATAAACTCCTGCCTATGCAGATGAACTTGTTACTTGCATTGTTTCTCTAGTCTTAAAGATTTATTACATTCGTACAAAAGAAAATTATTTACTTCTTTTTTGCAATTTGGCAGTTTCTTACGATTGTAAGGGATTTCTTCCTTCTCTAGGATATGTCTCTGTGGTAATAATGTTCAGAAATATTGAAATATAAATTTCTACCAACAATTAGTTAAGATTATGTACATGGTGGAAATGCAAGTTGACATTTCAATCCATAACATAAACATTCATTGTAGACAAATGAAGATCTGATATATACATGGAAATTACATATGTTTGTGTTTCTCTATTGATATTTTAGAAGTTACCTATTGCAATTACAAAGGCATGGATCTATAATTAACTGTAAGGTACCAAATTTGAATATATCATTAAATATTTGATTCATATTTTCTTTGGGGCAATGTATTTCTTACTTCCATCATACAGGTACATTAAGTCAACATATATATTTATATATGTTCCTTTCTTTTCACACAAAAAAATAATGTCTTAACAAAAATATTAACTGCATGGTTAACCACTTGACCGCTATAGGCTTTGTGCACACTGTACCACTCTGTGCTAAAGCGTTTTTTAGACACACAAAAATCCGACAATACAAAGGTTATGTAGCAAACAAGTTGCCATCATATGAAATAAATATATGGAAATCAATCAATATCAGTAATGAACTACATATAAACATAATTTAGATATGTAGTATTACACACACGCATATATATATATATATATATATATATAGGCCTATATCATATATAGCCCTATATTATATATATATATACAGTCAAACCTGTCTATAGTGGCCACCCAAGAGTGTCACAAATAGTGGCCATTATAGACAGGTGGCCACTATAGACAGATTAAATAGCACTGTTTTTTCCATGCAGGGGATAACTTTTGATGGCCACTATAGACAGGTTGGCTGCTATAGGCAGGTGGCCACTAAGACAGGTTTGACTGTATATATAGTCGCCATTTTGAAATTGTAAGTGCACTTTCCCCGTGTACAAATCAGGCCGAAAGTGTTCTATAATTAGCCGCAAAATCTTGGATTTGTTTGTGAAAGAGCGCCATCTATTGTTCATATTCTCAAGTTAGATAATCAGATGCTAATAGCAAAGTAGGGGTACATATAGCGCAGTGCTAATGCCTTCAACAGGAAATGGACATTGCACGTAATAGTACGTGGTTAGCACAGAGTGTCACATCTGAATGCACGTAATAGTACGTGCTTAGCAGTCAAGTGGTTAAATTAAGATATACGCAATAAATTTGTTATAAACACATGTTATAGCAAAACTAAAAATGGTTAAAGTTTTACAGATTTTATTTGCATAAGATTAAGAAGACACAGTCTGACAGCTAGAGCTCTAGAGAAACAAATTACACTGACCACAATAATGAATGTAAAGATATACAGTGCACATTGTCATTATTACATGTATAGTTTAAGCAATGAGTCAGACATGAAGGCCCGTATTCACAAAGGAGGTTTGTACAAACCATGGTTTAAACCGTGGTTTACATCTATGGAATACCAAATGTAAACTGATGGAGAGAGAATGTGTACCAGCAACATTGTTACTGCAAGTAAGGAATTTACATTCTCTCTCCATCAGTTTACAATTGGCATTCCATAGATGCAAACTATGGTTTAAACCATGGTTTGTACAAACCTCCTTTGTGAATACGGGCCATTAGGTTTGATAACATGCATTATCCAATATATTTGAGACCAGTCCTAAATGGGATGATTTTAGAGAAATAGCATTTAACATTAAAAGGCACATAATGCCTTTAAGCTCACACAGGCATAAACTAGTTTAAACCAGTTTAGTGATCCACTGATCAATGAAAACCCAGTCTCTTACTCCATTACCAAATAAAGGCATACTTATGTATCAACGTTATTTGCTTTGTGGGTGGGTGCTACTATTGTTTGTTGTTGAAAGAAATGTATGAAATTTACTCATATCCTATGTGAGATAATTTTGAATGGCTATAGTTGACCCAGGTGCATGTATAAATGTGCATTCCTTCTTCAGAAATATATATATAGTTTACAAAATATAGATAAAACTTTTCAATTCTTATAGCCAACATTTCAAATAAAAACTGTAAAAGAATATAGAGTTTAATTTGTCAATGCATTCTCTATTCACTTCATGTAGAAGTACAATACTATGATTTGTCATACAACATAATATGTGACCTATAACCACAGAACCCTAATAAAATTGAAACATTTGAATTGTCTGATTCTGAATTCTCCAACATCTCAGCCATTTAGTGATATACAATGTGTCAAACTACAGTAATAACGTTTTACAGAAAGGGAAAGAAATCCACACTGCATTGATAAAGTCACCCATCAGCTTTGAATTAATATGACAATTTTATAGGGGTTCCGTAGCAACAGCTCACTACAATGTATAATCAAATTTATATAATATCAATATGGGAGCAAAATATGTCTTTGGCTGTAATATGAAACTTTTTACTAAATATATAACTATTATATGGAATATATACATGTGTACAAGTTAAAATTCTCCTAATTTTAAATGTGTCACTAAATTTACAACATTTCATTGTCTACAATGCAATAAAAACAAACACATAATTTCCTGTATAAAGCTAAAACAAAATGACATATTTCTCTCTCTCTCTCTTACATATGCAGTATAAACATGTAAACATTATTTATATTTCAGTACAATTAAGGATCTACAAAAATAGATTAATGCCTGATTTGAATAATTATGAGCACCTGTGGATTCCAAAATGAAAGCATAATTTGTTTCTATTTAAGAAAAAGGCACCATCAGTATGCTAAAATATCTCTTGATAAAACAGAATCCTTGAACGATAATTAATTAACATCATTTTATAATAAATAAACAATACACTTAATATCAATTTGCAAAAATAGAGTTGTGAATATAAAATCTCCTTGCTTAATATAATATAATTATGTTTTTAACAAAGGATTCTATCCAATGTTTCATCTGACATTTGAAATTCGCATTCCATACAAGGCACTGTCAAAATTGCTTAGTAATTAACAAAAAAAATACCTAGAGTTTAGATGTTAACAAACAATAAGTTGTTTTGGTCTAACATCTGCAAGCAGAAAAGGTTCAAAGTTAGGTAAAGTTTTCATTATATGGGCAACTCCAGCGTCACGGACATTACAAATCAGAGAAAATTGCCCATCACTGGATCAAGACTAGAGAGGGTTACGCACGACAGTGCTGACAATGATTGCCACTTGGTGGTGTCACAGTTGCAGGAAGATACACAAATGTTGACAAAGTTATCTCCTCCAGATTATTTGCTCTTAAAGATTCCCAGCCACTAGAAAAAGCTTTCCTGCCTTTGAGGCTGCTGAGATTAAAGATTCCATGTTGCTGAAATTAGCGCTTGATTATTTGCTCTTTAAGATTCCCCGTCGCTTGAAAAAGCTTTCCCGCCTTTGAGGCTGCTGAGCTGGTGCAGGGTTATGCGCAAGGTTGCCTGTTGCCGATATCGACGCCGGGTTACGGATGACATTACTCCCAGGAGACTGGTGTCCGTTCATCAACACATCCTGTTGGGCATACATGTTTCCATTTTCATTTGGTCGTCGCGACGGTGATTGTGAACCTGAGCTTGGGCGAACTGCGAAGCCATCCCCGTGAGTTGGCGATGTTCCCTGTGGGTTGTAGACGATGTTGGAGGAATCCAAGGGAGCATGTTCCTCAACGTTCACCTCCAAGGGGCGTATCCCCATCACCCTGATGCCTCCAGGGGGAGGGCCCCGGGGGCCTGGGGAGTGGAAGCTGCTAGGCCTACTCTGCGGCACTGCATCCGGATGTTGGTTTGGGGCGCTGAGCGAGTAAAGGCTTGTCGGCCTGTTCTGCTGCACCGCATCAATTTGTGTAACATTAGCTGCGTTTGGTGCATAGGCATTGGGTGTAACATTAGTGGGTTCCTGCCTAGCTAGAGCAGAGTTGGGAAGAGCGTATAAGGGTTGGCTTACCGGCACTTGTCCCCCGGGAAGCTCCGGTGGTGGAGGAGGGAAGCTTGGAACAGGTGCTGCTCCAGGGACCTGTGTGCTAAGCTGGAAATCACTTTCCTGCACTGGGACCGGCTCCCTCTGTTGACCCGTTTCTTGCAGCTTGATGTATCTGCCGAGCAGCTCTGCAATCTCCACGCCCTGTACCAACAGGAGAAAAAAATAGAGCAATAAATTAACCCTTTATCTTCAAGATTCTGAAAACCCCCTAGACTTTATACAAAGCCCACCAGGTTCCTGTAGGTAAGGAGTTATTATATGTGTACATTTACTACATTTCATATGATGGGAAGTGAAAGCACATGAAATCACATGAAATATAAAACAGCAAAATAATCGGCAGGATTAATCATTAATTTTTCTTAGTACAATGATATCACTGGGTGGGAAACACAACAGTAGAAAATTACAAACTTGAATATACTGCTTGGACATCAGTTTCTTTGAAAGTACCATAAATAAGAATGCAATTTCGAAAAAGCTGACAATTTTTTCATGAAATCTATTTGCCAAATAGGGTTAAGCATATTGTCATGATTCTGGTTAATCTGATTAATTTACCATTAAATTACCATTTATGTATATATCTATATATACTAAAGTCTACTATAAAATTTACAAACATATCGGAAAATTATTAAATAATTAAATAAACTAAAGAAATAACTTATCAAAAAAGCTGCATCAGTTTGGTGATCCCTTACACATAGCCCTAAGTTGATTTATTGTCCTTCGGGTTTGTGTCAGGTTTATAATAGCTTCTGACCACACAAGCAATGAAAAGCTAAGGAATTCAAGGATGCATGAATACTGCACCACGGCATTCTGTAGCTCAGTTGGTAGAGCACCGTTCTACCAATCCAAAGGTTTCAGGTTTGAATCCCGGAGAAACCTACATTCTTTGCTCTTTTTCAGTAGGTGTACATTGATTGGGTATGAATAACCAGAACAGGATTCATACAGTATTAATACCAACCTGACTCGTCTGGAACCGGGCAAAGTTCTGCTTCATCATGTTGCCAAACTTGAGCGCAAGATAATCCTCCCCTTGCTCTGACCTCAGTCTTCTTGTGGAGATGACCTCTGACATCGGTGTAAACTGCATGATCACCTGAGCAACAAAAACAAATTAACAAGATTTTATATATATAAATAATAATAAAAATAATAATAATAATGATATTACTAATTTGTATAGCGGTTAATGCAAACAAGCCTCTAAGCGATTTAGAAGAGAAGATTAGAGTATACAGAGTGTGAAAATAGAGAAGATTTGGAACTATATGACAAATGTTGTTTGAAGAGATAATTGTTTAGTTTATCTTTGAATGAGTCAATTGAGGGAGAGTTCTACTTCTTGACCCAGTTAGGCAGAGCGTTCCATAGATATGGTATAATAAAGGAGAAGGTCTGTTCACCGTAAGATCTAGAGGGCACTTTATATCAATGTGTCTTAATTTGAGGACAAGGTAATCTCCCCCTTTAACTCTATCTTATTGAGAAAGTGACTTCAGATACTGACATAAACAGCAAGATCTCCAGGAGAAAAAACAAACAAACTAAGGTAGATATTAATTATTTCATTTTATGTTGCCAAATTTGAGGGCAAGAAAATCTTGATCCCTCCTGATCAATCAACTGCAGTTCTGAACTGCAGTAGATTCATTCTGCTGAAAAATCCCCTCCATTTTGTCCACAAGTTTAAAGGCGAGCTCATCTCACCCCCTTTTATAAATCTCAATTATGTTAGAATTACTTAAGCTATTACTGTTGGCTAAAAGATGAAATTTACATAAAACAAAATGATAAAGATTAAGAAATGATTGAATGACTGAATTAGGATAATAATAATAATAATACTTCTTTCTTATAAAGTGCAATCTTGCAACTAAGTCTCAGTACGCATAAATATACTTCAAACAGTGCATAATATGACAAATATATTTCTATGTGGTTTACAGACTCACATACATAATCACTTACATGTGTGTTCTTCCTGAGAACATAGAAGCCATCTTTGCTGACAGCAAGAAGACCCTGCTCAGACGAGGCTGGGCTGGTCTGGATTCCAACTTCAAAGAACGTGCAGCCAAATAGCTTCCATCCTTCCAGAGTCTGGACGAATCTTACGCAGGCCTGGGCCGGCCTCATGTCTCGGATCTGGTCCAGAGCTAGGTGGAGCTGGTTGAGCCATCGCTGGTTCTGGATTTTTTCTTTCACGTTGAAAGGTAGTACGCTATTGAGATCTTTCCTGCAAAAACGCAAAAACAGGTGATGAATATTGACAAAAATATAAAATGGCTTCAGGTCTTGAATTTTGTTTAGGGCTAAATTCAGATTGTAGAGCCATCATAGCTGGTTCTGATATTTGTACATTTTGGGTCTCATGGAGGTGGTAAATGCACTTCATCTTAAAAACTCATGTAAATTTCAATGATTATACCAAATATACAATTTATCATATTAGAGGAAAGAGAAAAATAACATATAGTGCCTATATTATATATAGGGTCTTTAATGAAAAAGCTTTCTCAAAAGTACTTTATATTACTCTTAGCACAATCACTGAATGCAACTAAAAATTCCAATTCCAGCACATATATATGTGAAATACTCTTTCTACTCCCTTGGGAGCATTCCAGAATGCAGGATACTTACTGAGTGGGCATTTGCACTTGGTCACTAGCTCTGACTTGCAGGGCTGCCAGTCTGATGATGGTGGATGTCTGGTCCTCGGCCAACTGTCCATTTTCAAGGATGACCATGTGACCAGTGAGGAAGTCTCGCTTCACCTGGACAGGGATTAGAACACAGGAATTTAAAGGGATCTAGTTACTCTGTTGGCATGTGCAGAAATTGATGAATGGTTGGTTAAATGTGTAGTTTTGTCATCTGATATGTCCTCTGTATTGTGTGAAATGTTCATGTACGTTACATGGATGTTACATGGCCAGTAATGAGCAAAATTGCAGAGTGATATTCCCTAACTCATTGCACTGACTTTGTTCACAGTTAAAGGGGTAGTACAGTTTTGGGAAGGCTGAACTTTAGTAACCAAACCTGGACAGTAACATTATAAACTAATAGTTATAACTCCACCATGCTGGAAAGGAATACAAAATTACAAACGACTAAGTAAAAAGCCTGTTATCATTCAAAAAGCGCCACTAAAACATAAGAGGGCGCTTTCTAAAAAGGCATTGGTTTCAACCATTTTTTATACAAAAGTATGCATGTGATGTTTTATTGAAATAAGGATTAAATAGAAAGATCATCAACAACTATTTAAAAAATGCTTTTGAAATTTTTTGAAAAAGTGCAAGCATTTTTAAAATTTTTTGAAAAAAATCATCTAATTATTTGGGCCCCAAATAATTATAAGATCAGATATATTTATTGATATTTCAGCCGTTTCTGGGTCGATTTTAACCAAATAAAGTTTATTCTGCCATTAAAATTGCATGTTCTCTCAAATTCGACACTCAGTTTTTCATTACCTCACAAAAAAATTGTGATGTGCAGCGCCCTCTTTACCAAAACTAAACTACCCCTTTAAGAACTATCCAGTGCAGAGTTAAACATTTGAACGCTTCAATTGTAAATATCTTTTTAACGTAAGGGAAATTTAAAAAAACAAAATCTGTTCCATGTTTCTATTGGTAATATGGATACAGGACGGTATGAGAGAACCTCTAGATCAAGCTTTGTGTATTTGGACAATGTTAGTTGATCCCCCTGCGGCATAGGTTTGCGAGTGCGTAATTTCTATACATGCATACGTTTGGGGATAATAGAACGCATACATCCTAGACATTATAAATTGTCTTCTGCAGACCCATTTAGTATGACATGAGTTTTCACAACTATTTGGTGGAATGGACTACTTAAAAATAGTATCTTTCATTCATTAAAACATTATTTTGGGGTGCAAATTGATTCCCTTTAATGCTGGCTGGCATTGTACCGTATAACTGGGGTAATTATAGTGTAAAAGCGCTTTGAGATGGTATTGTATCATATCAGGCTTTATTAAATCAACCTACCATTATTTTTACGACGTTTAGGACAGATTGATTTTGCTGTAACATGTATTCTCCATTGACCCTCGCCCGAGTATTTTCAAGACCAGTCCTGAATGGGTTAAAAAGGGGGGGGGGGCTAGAATGATAGAAGTAATCTCTCACCTGGTGATAGATGATTTGCATTAACTCTTCATTCTCCACCCGTAGAGGGCGCTGCCACACCATCCGGCGAATGAGAAGAACGTAAGGCGACCCACCATTGTCCAGGTGGGTGATGATATCCATGATGTAATCATTGGATTGCAACTGATTCTCATTCTTCCCTGCAATACAGATACAGTAGAGAAAGAGCATGAGGTGGAGCTAAAAAGGCTATCCAAATGTAGGCAAACATTATAACCAGGTAGTTCTTAGAACATGCGGCAGCCGCCTGCACCCTAACATTCTCCAGGTGATTGATGATATTCCTGATGTAATCGTTGGATTGTAACTGTCTCAACATTCTTCCCTGCAAATACACACTTAGTGGAGAATAAATAATAGTTCACATTATAAGGTTAAGGGGATGTCTAAAAGGGTAGATAAACATTATAAGCAGGTCGTTCTTATGATAAGGGCAGCCCATCATTAGATGATAGCCATGATGTAATCATTGGACTGCAAATGATTCTCGTTCTTCCCGGCAATAGAGTGAGTAGGGACACATTATAAAGTGGGGGATGATGATACAGTTCCAACAATAATTTGGCCAGTTTGACCACACACAATTTAAAATACAAGTCATTTGTCATGTGACCCAGCAACGTCAATTGTTGTAACAAACACTTTTTACATGCATGCGCACTGGTGCCACAAAATATGAATATATTTGCAGTGGTGTAAACGTGGTGCCAACTGCTGGAATTTAAATTAAGAGAACTCAAACTAGGAGAAGTGAAATTGATTGCCGGAACAAGTATGAATGTGCCTCATAATCTATCATTATCTGTAACAGCACAGAACATGACAAGAGCTTTAATGCCATTCCTAAACAAGCTTTTTCTTATAAAAGTAGCTATGATACTCACTGTCGCCAATGACAACAAAGAGTCCCCATTCCTGCTTATCCTCATCATTGACCATTCCAAGGCTCTGGCACATTTCACCCATGATGTCCTCTGCGACGGTGCTAACGTTGACCTTGAGCATGGTCCCTGGTCGACCAGGCAATATGAACTGGTGCCTCTTGGTTAGCTTCCCTTCCTGTTGGAAGAGAAAAAAAACCCTTTAGAAATAATGTACCAACCGTAAACAAAAAGAATAACAAATGTCCAAAGCTCTGGCTATTCCATCGATGATGTCCATAGCTACAGTGCTAACGGTGACCTTTAGCCTAATACCTGCTCTAAAAGCTAAGGCTATATGAATTTTTTTCTCTGGGTTAGCTTTATTTCTTGTCAAAATAAAAAAAAAATTTAAAACAATATACCAATCCTAGGCCCATCTGGTGCACATCAATTAGAAAGAAGACAGAATAACAAATGAACAATTTTGGTAAAATCAATATAAAGTGTACAAGCCTGTTGCACATTTCGCCCATCATGTCCTCTGCCACAGTGCTAACATTGACCTTGAGTCCTTAAACCATTGCATCACACCTCTGTAGTTTGTGGGTACTTGATATATAATAAATTTAAAGAAATATGAGCCAATAGAATTGGGCTTCTCAGGAATCAAACCCAAGACCTCAATATAGCTAGACTGGTGCCCATGATCTTAAGTAAATGTGGGCAAGCATTTTTCTTTTAAATGCTATTTTTATTTTTATTTTTTATATTATTTATTTATTTATTTAATTTATTTATCTTTCTTTTTTTTTTGTGGGGGGGGGGGGGGGGGCCGGGGGCCGGGGGCAACCATGCAGGTCCAGAAAATCATCCCCACCAACATTCATCCTAAGAACAGTCAGAGGCACATCGGAGCAATGTCTTAACAAATATTTTGATCTAGAGCAGATGTAAAGTCACTTTATACCATGCAGCATCCTGTATGGGTAAATCAACATTTGCACTGGCAACAATTGCTTCCAGGATCTAGTTGAGGGTTAGGCTCACATTCATATTTATGATTAGGGATTGTGTTAAGAGCTTTGGGGCCATCTACAAAGTACGTACGCACATTTTTGTCTGAAATTTACCCCCCCCCCTCCCCCCTGTATGCACCCCGTACACATTGTGGTCCAACCCCCCGGTACGCACATACGCAATTTTTCGGAGGTGAGTTCCAGTACATGTATGCGCAGTTTTCAAACACTGTTTTTTTGTTAACATGTAGTGTTATACGTCGTGGATATGTCGTGGAACATTATCAGCTCGGGTGCTGACACAAAAACTGTGCATGCTTATTTGCGTACGCAAACCGTGGGACCCCCCTCCCCCCCTGTACGCATACCGTACGCATCGGCGTGAACCCCCCCTCCACCCTAAAGTGCGTACATACTTTGTAGATGACACCTTTTGAGAGAGACAGACACCTGTGTTTATTTATTAGAATTTAATAGTGGAGCAATCGATAGTTGCAGGATCAGATGTCACGGAACCCCTCAATTACCCCAAAATATAAAGGCGGTCTCCTCGATGACACTGAAAGCTTGCAACAAGGTGCAACTGTGATAGCCTCTCACAAGATGCAACGTGTCTATTCGAGATTTTGAGATTTGACTATATCAGAATTTAATAGTGGAGCAATCGATAGTTGCAGGATCAGATGTCCCGGAACCCTTCAGTAACTCCAAAATATAAAGGCGGTCTCCTTGATGACACTGAAAGCTTGCGACAAGGTGCAACTGCGATAGCCTGAGACTATAGTTGTAACTAGTCTAGGTGTCTGTCTACAATTGGAAGATGATAAGAACTGTGGAACATTTCGTCCCTTGAAACAGTTTTAGTGGTTGGGATCGGGACCTCTCACAAGATGCAACGTGTTTACATGGAGTTGTGATGCTAGAAATCAGAAGTCGCATCATGTTTCATGCTGTGGAAAGGAAAACGTATCATGATGGGTATTAACCTGATCCAAAGCTTACTAACACTAGCAGACTCTTACCAGTAGATGAGTGACTTCCAGTTCGTTGGGGAGAACCTTGCGGCCACCGCACACCTGAGCCTTCCTCTGGTTGGCAACACACAGCCCAGAGAGGGCGCCATAGGGGTTCTGTCTCTCGGAGGAAGCCGATTCAACGAGGAATTGACGCAGGTATGGCTTGAAGATCTGGGAGCAGGGCAAGTATGCAGTGAGGAGGAACAGCATTCGCCACCCCAACAGCTCACTTTGTCTGGAGAGTGGAGAACAAGTCAGAAATCAAAGATTTAAACAAATAAAGTATTTGTATGCTATTCTTTTGGGTTAGGGTTTAGTAATTTAGTAACTTTACATTCATACTTTTGGTAGAAATATCCTTCAGGTGAGTGGGTAAATTATGGCAAACTTTCTTGGCAGTCGAAAAATGGCAGCTGTTTATACTGATCAATCAATGATTTTTACGTTTAGATTTTGGACTTCAAATTGTCATATACTATAATACTGTATTTCAACAACATTAATCAATGACTTTCTTAATTGCTATTTAGGGTTGATTCTTATTTAAGAACATTTGTGTTCTTACCGGCTAGGGCTCCTGTTATCTGTGATCTGCTTGATAACATGACAGAACAGTTCATCTATCAGCTTAGAGTTTGTCTTCGCCATCTGAAAAAAGAACAAGAAAAGAAAAAGAGAATATTATAATAGAATAATAGGTACCGGTAGATCTTAAGTGGATCCATACTACCACTAACACTCGACACTAGAACTTGCCTGATTGCCCGGGGCAAGTAGACAATGATGTTGGGCAAGTAAGGTTCATAAATGGTCTAATTTGCTTGCATGATTGGGCAACTAACAACTATGTTATGGAATAAAAAATTAAAAAAGAAGGAAAAGGAAAGACTTCTGTAATATCTAAAATGCAACAATCTAAATTATAGAATGGGTTGATAAATCCCTGCAATCTGATTGGTTGAGAGCAAAATTTGTGCAGACAATTAATTGTACTGGATGCATGAAAAGTCATGCGTCCGGTAAAAAAATCATGCGTCCGGTAAAAAAATCATGCGTCCGGTAAAAATTTCATGCGTCCGGTAAAAATTTCATGCGTCCGGTAAAAAATGTCATGCGTCCGGTTAAAAAATCATGCGTCCGGAAAAAAAAATTTCATGCGTCCGGTAAAATTATTTCATGCATCCGGTAATTTTTCTAATTTTTAATTTTTTGACTTTTTGGGGGGCGTAACAATGCCCATTCTATAAAACAGATGATGCGCAAGTTTATTTCGTGGGTCAGTGGAATTGTTTGCACGCGGTAACTATGGAAACTAGTCTAAACCCACTCGGCTTCGCCTCGTGGGTTTAACAGTTCCATAGTTACCTTGTGCAAACAATTCCTACCGACCCACTCATACCTGCGCATCATTTGTATAATGCAAAATGCACAACATTTTTTTATTCACACACAAATGGCATTATAAAAAGCATGACTCTGCAACAAAATACAACTGATTTGCTATTAATTTACCAACACTTAGTTATTTTACAACCCTCAACCACGCTACACAAGTGACATTTTTGCAGTACAACAATAGGAATAAAAACATTTAATTTCATTGCTTTGTTTTACATTGTTTATTGGGAGGTACATGTAAGTACATTTCTGTTTGGTCTAGTCAAATGTGAAAATTCATGATTTTACTTGCCCAACCAGGCAAGAAGAAACAAGTTAGTGTGGAGGCTTGACTACTACAAACTTATAATAATTAGAAGAAGAAGAAAAAGATTGAGAATAATAATACGAATCAATAATGAAGAAGAACAGAAAAAAAAATCCATAACGACAATATTTACTATACTTTGTAACCCTTTCCTCTATTACATCCTCTCAGCCAATCACAAGCAAGAGGTTTAGTTTGCGACTGTTAGCTTGCAACTCTTAGCCAATCAGGAGTAAGATATTCATGCATACACCTACACACAGAGGGGAGCAATCCACTGGCCCTTTTATGTCCTTAGTAAATACAAGTGCTTATATTATATGACCTATAAAGATACTGGTGTGCGATTGGTCAAAATGCTGTCACGTGACCATCGCTACAAGGATGAGAAGCGTTATATTGACCGGTAAATTACGTCACCGGTCAATATAACGGCGTTATATTGACCGGTGACGTAATTTACGTCACAATGGGTGTGTGAAGATGAACAATGTGCGCGTATTAGCATCCTGGCACGCGCAGCGTTGTTAAGCTTTCTACGGAGATTGCGCGATCCGAAAGTAAATTTGAAAGGAAGCTCGAATAAAGAAGCATTTTGCGCAGCATTTCGATAATAACACGTCTGTTCTACTGGAAGGATTTCGATTTAATCTAATGATTTTCCCTTGTCCATAATTTTATTTCAACACCAAATTTATATTTATCTTGATTTGTATCTATATAGGTCATGATAATATAACAGATATTGACTTTTTCCTTCGGGACCCATATAACATTTCATTTCCCTTGGGGGAGTTATATTTTTGTCTCGGAATACTATATTTTTCCTCAGCGCTACGCGCTTCGGAAAAATATAATGTCCCTGGACACAAATATAACTTCCCTGGAGGATCTCAAATGTTATATTGCCCCTCAAGACAGTCAATATCTGTATAATATTTCACCCCACTACATTCCTCTTGTTAAGTAAGCCCTTGTAAATTTCAACTCTTGTAAATGTTTGTGTAATTTGTAACAAGGTACAAGTACCAGCATACCAGGATGGTTAATTTCAGCCTGGCAGCTGTACACAAAATTCCTGCTTGTGTACATTTCAAGAGGCTAGTATTAGTTTGTTTGGTTTTGTTTGTATTTTTCTTATTAAATTTCACCATGAAGCAAAATGTACAGTTCACTTCTTGCATACCATAATGTTTATTTTCAATCTAGCCTAATTTGTCAACAACTGTAATTTTGGGGGACATATTTTAGCCAGGTGTAAGATGTTAATTTCACTTCCTGCAAGCCAAAATGGTTGATTTCAACATGAATGGCAGAAGTGGTGATCTATTTAGTTTTAAACTCACATTTGAATATCAAATATTTGCAAAACCATGAACTTCTTCTGAATGGAATGATTACAGTTTTGTCAATTCATTCAGTTGATTTATTATAAAAGAGATAAATTGCCAAAGCCAAATACTGCCAATTAGTGGAAATGAATCCATCAGAAATTTGTTGATACACATCTTATTATCATTAATGCTCACCAAAAAGGTGGAAATATTGATTAATTAGAAGCAAATGACCGAGTTTGAAGTGATCCATTAATTTTTGTTCATATTCAACCATAATCACTTGGAGCTTTCACACTGTACATTGTTGTTTAGCTTATGGTAACAGAAGAAAGAAATGGAATTTGATTTTTGCAAATGTCTCCCTAATTATGGAGATATTTAAGAATGATCTGCAGAGCATTCCTGAATGCTTTCCAGTTGTATTCATAGTATCCAAATTTGGATACTTCGTTCATTCATAGCATCTGAGTCGGATACCTTGCACGAACGGATGGGATAAAATCTTACATGAAATCTCGCTTATTTCACAAAGTTAACAGTTTCCTTTTGGAACATGAATCTTTCACACATCATTCAAAAGCGTCATATTGGTATATGATGAAGTCTCAAATGTCTTCTTTTTTTCTTCATTTTTTTTTTTTTTTTTTTTTTAATTTTTTTTTTGGGGGGGGGGGAATCTTATGGAGTTAATGGACCAGTTTAACCAAATAAGCACTATCAAAACTGCCTGATACTCTCCCAAGGACAAACGGACAGGACAATATTGTGAGTAGGGGTATTATTTGTGAGTCAACCTATAGCCTACCTTGAGAATGATGAGCACGCAGTCATAGATAGCCTTCTCACGAGAGTAGCCCTTCTTAAGTTGGAGGGGGTAGTCACCCATGATCTGCATCAGAGCTAAAACATAAGAAAAATATCAATATATTGCCTCAACATAACATTTGTATGACTTACTTGTAAATTGAAATTACACAGTTTATAGTATTATTTATAATACAATACATAATGGGAGCTAGAAACAATAAGAAAGAAACTTTTAAAAATTGTTGTTACTCACTATCAGCAATATTTAACAAAGGCCATTTTAAACAAATCAACAAAAGGTGTTGGATAAAACCATCGTTCAATCGTTGCTCTACATGCATGTTTGCTTTTTAGCTCATCCGGCCCGAAGGGCCCGATGAGCTTATGCCATGGCGTGGCGTCCGTCGTCCGTCCGTCCTTCCGTCCGTCCACAGTTTTCAAAATGCTTCTTCTTCGTTATGTTTCAACCGATTTTGATTCTGATTGTTTCATAAGATAGGGCTAGGAGGGGGATTTAAAACTTCTACACAGAATCGTGAAATTCATTATCTATGGTAATTTATGCACATTTATTCGAAATCACAAAAAATGCTTCTTCTCCTTCATTTCTCGACCGATTTTGATTTGGTTTGCTTTATCTGGTAGAGCTAACTTTGGTACACTAAACTTCTACACAGAATTTTGAAATTTTTCTCCATTCATTAATTATGGTAATTTTTAATTTTTTAATTTTTTAATTTTTTAATTTAAATTTTTTTTTTTTTATATGTCCCTTCCAGGGCATCAAATTTGTATTTTTTGACCAGTTGAAAAGTGTACCACATGAAATTTGCGATATTTGATGTTGCGAGATGGCGGATGAGCGCAACGTCATTGACGTTCCTGTTATATTTTAAAATCGCACATACCTATGAAACATTCTATAGCGGCCTTGTTGAGTTCTGGTGATTCCAGCATTATGAGAGAAGCTCCGATTGGTGAGTTTGTGTAGGAAACCGCCACTGAGTGCTGAACATTGTTGCCATTCATGTCATACGACTCCCTCTTCTTATCTGAAACAAAATAACAAGCATATAACAGTTTAAACATTTGCCTTGTTTTCTTTTCTGTTTTTAAAAGGGGAAATAAACACAGAAATTAACCTGTTGCTTACAGGAATCAGTGGGCTATGTTCAAAGTCTATGGGGATTTCAGAATCTCCAAGGGAACACAGCAAGGTTAATAATTGCCTTTTGTTAATCAGGGGAAATTATTTCGGCGAATTTCAAATATAGGAAATGGAGCCAACGGTGATAATTAGCGCCTTCAGCATCAAGATATTGATGGACGAGTTGCACCTTGTAAATGCTCAGCATTATTATCATTGTTATGAGCTTGCTTACCCTTTTTCTTTGATTTCTTCCAGGAGCCCATAAACTTGAGGGTGCCTCTGATGGAACCATCACTCTTACGCTGCATGATGTACCTGCATTAATTCAATGACAAGAAAAAAGGCAAACAAACGTTTACAATGTGTGACTACAGACTGACTTGATATTACTCCAGAGACAACTGCTCCAAGGGTTTATCGCCATGTTATTGTTTTAAAATCAAACATATGAAAACTTGAGACCAAAATTGTTTGTTTGAATTCTTAACTCCTTTCTGGGAAAGGATATTGCGAAGTCAATGCTAGAAACGAACTTTCACTGTTAATCCTGTTGGGCCAGTAAAATCAAGAATATTCAAATTTTTGGTGGCCAGAAACAAGAGTTGAGTAGCCCTAAACAAAGAAAAACAATACCAAAATTCTGTTATTTTGTGTTGCCCATAGTAGGGCAAGTAAAAAAATTTGGTGGCACCAGGCCAGTGGGCTAGTGTTATTTTTCGAGCACTGGTTGAGTGCTTAATTAGTGGATTAATAACTAACAACCATACTTACTTTTCTGAGCTCTCCCTGAAGTATTTCTTGGCAAACTCCACCATAGAGAACACCTTTGGGTTGTTAGTCTGCATTGCAGGGGTCTGCTCAACACGGGCTGGCTGGCTTTGCTGCATTCAACAAATATATTTAAAGCATTTCAAAATCAGCAACACAATCAATCAATAAGTTTGAAAATCACATCTATAGGAAAATAACCATTTGTTAATTGAGTAAGTCAAAATGTTAACCCAATGATAAATAAAAAGTTTTTTTTTTGACAAGTCCACCCTGCATTGCTGGTGTCTTTTCAACATGGGGTGGCTGACTTTGCTGTACTCAATGAACATATTCTAACAGCATTGCAAAAGAAAGATCTAATCACTTCAATTCTGGTCAATATCACTAAAAAACTAAATCTTTTGTTTTTGCATTTACAGTGCATAATAGAGAACAATCCTGCATTACACTGACCTAGCTGTCCTCATATATGGGTGGCTGATTTTTGTACCCCAAATAAATAGTAACAAAGTGAGTATCAGAACCATAAAGAAGGAATTATTTACATTGTAACTAACATAATTAGGACTTCTAAACACAAATAAAACATGATAGGTGAAGTTTGCAGTTGCATCACCTGTGTACTTTGTCCTATTAACATTCTATTTTATAGCTATTTTATGACAGGGCAATTACTATAGCTTTGCCTGGTAGCAGTACACATTGTTTTAGCAAGGACTCATACTGAATTGAAGTTCTGAAGTCATATGACAAAAATACAAATGGATTTCGCTGAAAATTAAGCTAAATGAATTCATGCAATGATATGACTTGATATTTAGTACACAGTCTATCATTTGTGTTCATGAAATACATGTAAATGTACATGAAGCTTCACCTCCCATTTTACCATTCTCGATTCTATTTTATTTGTATCATCAACACTACTTCAGAACTTATAGACGAATCCGGTTTCAAGTCTATAGGGCCATAACTGGGGGGCTTCCAAGAGTACAACAAAAGATAATTTGAACAGGTTTTAACCGTTGTGCAACATGTCAGGTGTTTGTTCAGCATGCTAGACATGCTTGAAGCCCCCCAGTTATGGCAGACGTAGATTTGAAACTGGATTGGTCTATGCACTTAAATGTGTATTTATTTTCTTGGTACCATAAGTTAAGTGTGCCTGTGTCTTTCTCGCTGTAGCACATCAATTGGCAGAAATGTGATAAGGGGAGAAATTTTGTCAGCTGTACGGGTTGCTAATATTTATTAACTCGGTACACATTATACTCTTGTAAGACTTTATGAATATCAGGTTAAATATCTACTGATCTACTGACCTCTTCCAGCATTCTGGTTTCAATGTTGACTCGGTTATGGGCCTGTCAGTCAAACAAATTATAATAATAATAATAATTACGATTAGTTTTAATTTACCCAGTTTAGCCTCTTCAGTGCTTTTCCCAGAGGGATTGGGCATCTTATATGGGGACAATTATTGTAACAAACCATTTTGTGCGAATCAACAAAAGTCTTAATGTATTTGTTTCCACACTTGTAAGACAACATTATAAGCCCCTCACAAAAAGTTCTGCAATTCAAGTTTGAGCGTTCATATACAGTTTATACATTTGGTATCATTGGAAAGCTGTGTGTTTTGAATGATGTTGAGGCATGAATGTCAATGGAGTATTGTCTTTTCCTCTGGAGGATGGAATGATTGAAGTGGTCATGAATACAATAATTAATTCTTCTGTTGTTTGGATAATGAAATATGCCTTCAATGATGTTTGGGTTTGGTCAGTTCTTATTTTACCGAGTGCCATTTGTCTATGTTATCGAATGTCCAAAAGGCTTGCGCAATCAAATCCCGTGATCCCCCAAATTAAGTTGCTGCCCTGTTAAAGTGGACCACCTCAAAATCAAAAGACAAAATTCATCCTCCAAAGAAAAGGATAATAGTACACCATTGACATTCATGCATGTCCGCCTCAACATCATTCAGAACACTTTATTCTCCCAACAAAAGAAGGGCACAATGCTGACAATATTGATGCATTTTGCAACATTTCACTTTTGACTTTGCCCCATATTCGGTGTCATGCACATTCCATGATAAAATATTCATAACAAATGTCATATCAACGTAAAGGGGGGAAAACAAGCTTTCCAATATGAATTAATAGGAGAAATATCAATGCCCAAATTTGAATTGCGAAACTTTTGTGAGGGGTTTGTTTTGCCAGTAATTGATCATTATTGAATCATTACAGTATATCCTAAAGAAACACATTTTGTTAATGCTTCAATTAACATTCATGCATGATGCATACATTGAAATAGAAGAAAGGAAATAACAAAATAATAGTTATATTACGCGGTGCTTGTTTTCATAATGCATGCTTACTAATAGGAAAAATAATGAATTTACTATAATTTTACATGTTCATGAAGATGTCGGGATGACATTTGACATATGAGTCATACAGTATGTAATCTTTTTTCTACTGAAAGATAATTTATATGAAAAAATAAAACCTGACAACAAATGTACATGCTGATATAGTTTCTATAATGACTAAAATCATCAGAACTAGAAAATGATTTGCACTTGTCATCACTCGATGAGTGTGTTTTCAGACGTTAGTCATCGGTTGATATGCACAAACTCAAACACACCCATATCCACAAACATACAAACACACGCACACACTCCAGTAACATACCTTGATCTGTTTGAGTGTCTGGGGGCCTGGTGCAGGCACAACAAACTCCTTGGGAAACAGCCCTGATCGCCCCTCCAGCATGCCAAACAGCCATCCTAAAAAGGAATATTATCATTGATAATAAGAACCATAATCATAACAACAATAATTAAGTGATCCATTAAATTCATAGGGGTTTTCCAAAAGTTATATTTGAGACTTCATCATATTGATTTCATTATGAAAGGCTCTACTGAATGAAGTGTGAAGATTTCATAGAAAAACTAGTTGGATCTTCGACTGCACGCAGTCAAAATGGATGCCTCCGCCATTGCGCGATTTATATGAATGGAGTCACCTTTGACCATTGACCTGCTAGCGACCCTTTAAATCTAATCAGTTCATTGGTTCCTCAAGATACATACAGGTACCAAGTTTGGTGACAATTAATTAATTGGATCTTGAGATATTGCGATAACAAGCTTTTTTCGCATATATAATAAGCCCTGTAACCTTTGACCTTTGACCTCATGACCCAAAAATTTAATCAGATCATTGGCTTTTCAAGATACATATATGTATCAAGTTTGGTGGAAATCCATCCACTGGTTCTTGAGATATTGCGATAACAAAAACGGGATGTATGTACGGACAAACACAGACATACAAACGCATGTACACCCTGAAAACATAAAGCTTCCAGCCACTTTGTTGCAGAGGCATAAAAAAACACTGTTACCTAGTAAAAGAAAAATCAAAACCGATTTCATTCTTCTGTAACAATAAGCTAGACACCAAAGAACAAGGGCAATGTAAAAAATAAAATAATTTTTCTTTATTTAACAAAGTTGATGGATCACTTTAATCCAGGATGGTCTTGAAAATACTCAAATACTCAGGCTAGATCCTATTATGGCGAATAGTTATAGCAAAATTATGCTCATTTGTCCTGTAGTAAAACTCCATGTATAAGGCGCACTTTTTTCCGTTGGAAAAATTTCAAAGTGGGGGGTGCGCCTTATACACACACAGGTACAGCCAAAAAAATATACATATTTATATTTTTTAGAATTTTGTTTGGGGGACACCCTGTAGTCATGTTCAATGCATATTACACTGGTCTAGGACATGACAAGAGCTTGATGTGAGGGGAACATTTATCAACTTATACCTTTTTCCTACATAAATGATAGTGGTTAGCAAAACAAAATACAAGTTTTTTAAGCAGCAAGTTACACTGCTACTAATTGATTATTTAAATGTTCATGAGTAGCAGCACTCATTTAATATTCAATTTTCTAACCAGTGGTTATACATTTTTCTCATTAAAAAAAGTTATTAATTAATTTAGTATTTTGCATATTTAATGAGCATTTTTATCTAATGAATATATGAATATTCATGAGCAACAGTGTTATTGCTCAATAAATGTGCAATTTTTGTAATAACCAGTTTTATTTGAGAAAATATACATGTTGATGAATGCTACATTAAACATTAAGCACTTGTTATGCCCTAGAACAGTGATGTTAGCATTCCAACAGCACTACAGGGTGACTAAAACAAATACAGGGTGTCTTTAAAATTATTTGATTTGTGTTTTTTTGTGTTTGTTTTTTTTTTTTTTAGAAAGTTGGGGGTGCGCCTTATACACGAGTGCGCCTTATGCACAGAGTTTTACTGTACATAACATAGATTTACTGATTGTAGAAAATGAATGTTTTACTTTCTTTAGTCATTTCATTAAAGTGATAATTGTTTTGCTAATTAGTATTACTATTGTAAATATACTCTTCCAGCAACAGCTGAAATCCCTCAATTCAGAAAAAAAAAAATCCTACTGGCTACACCCACTCCCCACGCATGGTGGCGCATACCCATCCTGCCAGTATAACACTGGAACTATTGATTTATAATTTGCATACACCCACTGACCTAAATCAACCATGAAGAGAAACAGAAAAATGACACTTACGTGTGCTACATAATCATACACATTCCTGGATGACATAGGGTGTATTTAACAGCCAAACTGAACAGCATTTTCAAATGTGTATCGGGATAGTTTTCATCCAGGGAATCAGTGATGCAGCTTGATCATGCTAGGGGGTAGGATAGGCATTCTCTTTGTTTGTCTTTATTTTCACAAATGTTTACCTTATATTTTTGTATTGTTTTTGTCAAGTTATTGGGGGGGGGGGGGGAGCACACCTGTCATCCGGGAGCACCAGGCTCCCTCTCAAATCATTATTATGTAAACACATTTTTACTTTTTGTTGCATTGAAACAAAGATTTATACCTATCATATCATTTTCCTACCCTGTGTACATACAAAAAGATTTTGCTCCCATACTAACTGGATTACAAACATCTTTGACAAGTATTAATTCTACTCTTTCTTTTGAATGCATTTGTGCACATAGTAAAAAGAATACTCAAACTTTGTAGGTAAATAATATTGAGCATTGGCTAAATGTTTTGGGGCAAAGATTTACAGTATGAAACTTGTTTAAAACGTTCACAGAGTTCTTTTTATTCAAAATACCCTGATATAATAATAATATACGATGAGTAATGGTATCAATTCAAAATATTTTCCTTTTATACATGTATAATATGAAAATTGGTAAAGTACGTAAACTTTATTATTTTTTGCGTATAAACCCTTCACTTGATATCACATGTATACTAAAGAGAAGATGTCAAAAACATATGATAACCCACCCTTGAAAGTGTACTAAATTGTCTCGTGCATTTTACATTATCATCATATTGTTGATTGTCCTAAAAAGAATGACAATATAGCACTTTCCTGAAACAAACTTTTTTTGTTTTCTTACATATTTATAGACCATTTTCAGCACCCTTTCTTTTCCCTTAATTATATACTGCATTACTGATCAAGGCCAGTTATACAAACATAACAAATAATCCAATAGGTCTAAGTACGTATGCAAAAAAGCTCTTTCAAATTATTGTGAGATTACATGAGGCAAAACATATCAAATTAAACATGAACCAAATTTGTAAATGTTCTGCTCAAGAGGTTGACATTTCATTTTGTACAGCCAATGCAGTCAGGCCACACAACTGTTTAGTATACAAATTAACACAAATATTATAAACATGCAAAATTTGACAAACTCACCTCATTTTGAAAGTAAATGACATATTCCTTAATAAATATATGCAACCCGAATATAAAATAAAGCTCCTTAGTTGGAGACGATTGGTAGAAATTATGAGACACCAGCCTTCTGACCCACCATCTGGGCTGTTGGGCGCTGCCGCCAAATTCTTTTTGGTACCTGGATATAACCACCGTTGGCAATTGCCCAACCAATGGCAAATCATATCGCAGAATACACAACAGAGATGGTGGCAAAACCAACAACTAGACATAACCAAAGAAATAACAATGATGCTGACCTGAAATTCACACTATGGCAATCAGCCAACCAATGGAATGATGCTATCTCGAGGTACATAACAAAGGCAGCAGCAAAGCAATTCAAAATGAATGACAAACGTGTATCCCTGGGCGTCTATTTTGTTCACTTATAAAAGCATAAATTCAACAATTGATTGCTACTGATATTCCGCCCACTCAATTTCCCAGGTACTTGTGGGGAAAACCAAGCTTAATGAAAATAATTGAAAATACATTTTGAGCAAACAAACTATACAATAACACGAATCAATATATCTAAAAATGAACAAATTTCTCATGCTAATTCATAAACATAATGGACTGTTTTGAACATTGGACCTGCATGAACAATGAATACATACATCTTTCAGTACCTAGCCATGAAACAGATATTTAGTAGGTATACAACTATGGAAGCAAGATACTCAGATGTTTAAACTGTTGTGAATTTCTAAAGGAAAATAACAAAAGAAAAAGCATGTTCAAGAATATCATAACCTATGCAGTACAAAGCCATCAAACATACACTAATCAAGTAAACTAATATGTGACCAAGGTACACAGATACTGATATTAAAATAAACATGATGATCCAAAGAATTTGTTAACAAAATCATACAAAATACAATTAAGTGTGATTAACCAGTTCAGGACTGATCCCCAAAATACTCGGGCAGGAGTCTCTGGAGAATGCTTGTTATAGCAAACTCTGTAAAGGTACACAGATTGGTACAAAGTACAAAGCCATGAACAACATTTGAGCTAGTAAACTAGTGTGTGACCATACAGAGAGGGTTAAAGTGGTATGTGTTTACAACAACAAAAAACATATATTTAATGAACCTTATTGTAAATATTAGTATATGCTATATATGTACAATTTCAATTAGAAAATCTGATCATGTGATGAACATGTGGTCTACCTGCAAATCCCTTATGAAGCACATGATGTTGAGCAAATGTAATTGTACTTGGCCTTGCTGCATTTGCGAAGACACGATCATATATTTATGTAATTAATTTGTGTTAAAATCTAATTGTGATTAATACTTTCAATAATCAAAACACGACAGTAATTGAGCAAAAGTGGTAAATCTGCCAACAATTCTGAACATATAGCAACCACAATAAAGGGATATGACATGTTAAATGATCTCTGGTGTGAATGGGGCAACATTTAAACCACAATGTAATAGGCAATGATATGAACAAATAATATTATCAAACAGGGTTACATTTCAACCACAATTAGGCAATCAATGGATGTGAATGGGGATATTTTTTAACAGCAAGGATATAATGTGACAAAGAAGAACAATACTGGTGTGAAATGTGGAATATTCTAATTAACAACATGGCATGACATGACAACTGGTGATGTTTCAATCAGAAAGAAAGGATATGACATAGTAGACTTTTAGAGATTTGTATAGGGTAAAATTTAAACTAGTTGCAGAAAAGTCACATGAAATAAAATCTGGTGTGAATTGGGCACATAATGTCAGTTAAATATAATAACATTGTGTCAATGAAATACATACCTGGATCAGCTACTGCCAGCTTGCTGGTAACCTTGATGATATCTCCCTTGCGGAAGCTGAGCAGGGTTGTATCTCGTGTCACATAGTCCTGGATGGCCCTCATGTGCAGAGAATCCTTCTCCAGACCCACCACGTATGCATCAACCATACTCTTGATCTGGGCACCCTACACAGTGAAAACAATATAGCATGGTTAGCTGGCTGATTGATTGATTGATTGATTGATTGATTGATTGATTGATTGATTGATTGATTGATTGATTGATTGATTCATTGATTGATTCATTGATTAATTGATTATCAATTGGATTGATCAAAACCTCAGTGTTATTTATTATTAAAAGGTGAAAAATATATATTTTACGATGTCATTTGTGATCTCAACTACAGTACAGTAATCTCTGCTTACTGGGGTAACATTTAAAGGGTCCATCTGTTATTTGGGAATTTATCTGACAAAACATATATTTTGTTTATTTAAAAAATGTCACCACTTATTTGCATCTTACAGAGGTAGAATACACCTTGCATAAGTCCACCAAATAAACCAAGAGACATGAGTAAAACTGACCTTGCGAGTGAAGAGAGTTACAATGTTGCCATCGTGGAGCTGAATATTGAGCAGGTTGTTGGCTGGTGGCTGGATCTTGAGCAGGTCAGAGAATCTTCAGAAAACAACAAAGGGGCAATAATTGTGATTAAAAAGTTGCTTAGTGTATACTGTTCAACAATTTTGTGTAGTAGCTTTTCATTTGATCCGTAGGCTTAAGAATCATTTTGGAGACACCTCAAAAAAAAAGGCATCTGTGAATGTTAAGAGCCGACAACATACTACCCTGAGACGGACTTTCTTTTTGCAATCAAATTGTCTAAATAACTCAATATATCTGACAAATGAATGTTTAATATGTTCCAAAGAACATAAATCAGAGCAGTTCTTTTTAAAGGGATCTAGTTTCCTTTTCTAAAGCGCTTAGAGGCTTGTTTGCATTAAGCGCTAAATAAATTTGTCATATTATTATTATTATCTAGTAACTTTGTTGACATGTGCAAAAAGTGATAAATGGTTGATACAATGTATATTGTTGTTATGGGATATGTCCACAGGGTATTGTGTGAAAATTTCAAGTCAAATGGACGTTATATGGCTGAGTAATGAGCAAAAATGCAAAGTGATATTCACTAACTCATTGCGCTCACTTTGTACACAGTATATCTGAACACCTCGATCGTAAATATCTTCTTTTTTCTTTTTGTTTAACTCAAATGTGATATATAATCAACCATGTATGACTTACCGGTAGGTTTCCATGACAATGAGTTGGTCCTTGGATGGGTCAGGGTCATGCTTGACCAGGTACATCCCGGTGTCACTCACACACAGCCACTTCAAGCCTGGCTGTTTCCTTCCTCCCTGAGATACAAGGATTGGTTGAAATTGGGATTACTCTCATATTCTTAGTAAGCAACGTCAGCATTATAATTATAGTAGTCATCATCATCATCACCATCATCATCATCATCATCATCACCTTCAGGGAGATCACATTGTCACTCACACACAGCCACTTCAAGCCTGGCTGTTTCCTTCCTCCCTGAGATACAAGGATTGGTTGAGTGGGATTACCATGACATTATAGTAAGATCATCATTGTCAACAACAACAACAACGTCATCATCATCATCATCATCATTTTCACCTCTATTATCATCATCATCATCACCATTATCACCATCATCATCATCATCATTATCACCTCTATTATCATCATCATCATCACCATTATTATCATCATCATCATCACCTTCATTTTCATTATCAGAGTCATTAGAATCATCAGAATCATCATCAGAATTAGCACCAACAATAATTATTATTTTCAGATGTTATAGCCTAGGCATAATGATTCTAACAGAGAAGTTCACAAATCTGGGGTAGACATTCAAGTATTCATTCACAAAATGTCAGTTGAATTTGTATGCAAAAGCAAACAAGAAGTGTTAATATTTTAAACCACCACCACATCGTAAAGGCATATTAGGGCATATTTTGTATTTCAATCAAAAAAGGGGTAACACCATTAATGGTGGCCCCAAAACCAGTATCCTTTTCTCAAGTAATCTTTAACATGCAAACAAATAAGTTCTAAACATACATATTCATACATACAGCTATTATGCTCCCCAGGGAGTAGATAAAGTACACAATATCATTGTCTGGGTTTGAACTGTACCTGGTGACCATAGGTAATAATACTTGCGCTTAGAAACCCTATATTAAGCGCTATATAAATGCAAGTTGTTATTATTTTTATTATTACTATACTTCTTTATTTTACTCACATGAACTGGAAAGAATCTGCTAAAATAAAGAGGCATTTGCCTGGCTGCTTCTATCACCTCTTTACGATGAGCTCCCTTTTGTGCAATATTCTTTAAATTGATGCCATACTTGTCTGTTATGTTAGAAGCATATTAGTAAAATATTTGTTGGTTAAATGCAATGAAAAGAAAACAATAACATATCAACAAAACCATGAACAAAACAAATTATTATGTCAATTATACCAGTGCAATTATTAGTATCGTTATTTCAGAACAATATAGACTGTTTAAAACCAAAATGTTGCAAAGCATTGTTAGATTTACTCAATATTTGAACAAAAGCAAGGCAAAATAAAGTTTCTTTTAGATTTGTTATGTTAGTATATTCCATCACCTTGATTAGTCCAACAGATTGCATGATTCACAATAACATGTCAGTCACAATATGCAAGCATTTGAAATATTATAACAAATGTTTCATACCATTTTCATATAAGCACAGCATAGCTCATCCACTATTGAAAACTAAAAAGTTCTAAGTATTATTATTTGTTTGTTAAAAATGTGTGTGTTTTTGTATCAATACAGCTTGTAACTTGTAACTTGGCCATATGACATTCATTTATCAATTACTAGACCCCTTTAATCAGTTTGTTAAGAATTTGTGGAGGAAGAACAAGCGAAGTGCACGGAAGCTTTCCTCATATTAAATCCATGCAAGACTATGTTATGTTATGTGTGTGTATGTGCGCATGTGTCACGTGTCTGTCTGTCTATGTGCGTGTATGTCCGTCTGTCTGTCTGTATTTGTGTATGTTCTCACCCAGCAGTCGAGTCATGGCTCTCTTCTCTCCGTTGCGCATGCGGATGCAGCTCTTGCTCAAGACGTCATGGACAATCTGTGAGAAGATCATCTGCTGAGTGGTTGGGTTCCCAAGACGTTCTCCCGGGGTGAAAACCTGTTTTAGCAGAAGAAAATTACCTTTAAGTTACTGTAAGCCAAGCAACATAGTCAATGTCTTACTTAACTCTTTCCCCTCGAGATCCTGAAATCCCCATAAACTTTGTACACAGCCCACCAGGTCCCCATAGGCAAGGGGTTAATCTAAATATTGAATTGAAGACACATGGACATGAGTAGTAGGATGGTAGTCCCACAAAGCAGATTGGTTTAAAGGGATAGTTGAGTTTTGGTAGAGAGGGCGCTAGACTACTTCTTTTTTTGTGACGTAATGGAAAACTGAGTGTAAAATTTGGAAGAGCATAATATTTAAATAATAAAATCATCTTTGTTTGATCAAAATCGGTTCAGAGACGGCTCAAATATCCATAAATATAACAATTTGTAATAAAGCTGGGGCCCCAGGTTTATTAGAGAATTTTGAACCAGCCATTAACATTTTTTTTAAATGCTTCCTCTTTTCAAAAAGTTACAAAATAGGTATTTAAATAGTTGTGGGTTATTTCTCTATCTAATCACTATTTCAACAAATCATCACATGCAAAATATTTTATTCAAAATGGTTGAAACCGATGAGTGTTTAGAGAGCGCCCTCTTACGTTTTAACGGCTCTTTTTGAATGATAACATGATCTTTACTACGTCATTTGTAATTTTGTGTTCCTTTCTAGTTATAACTATTAGTTTGTAATGTAATGATGCAGGTTTTGGTTGCTAAAATTCAGTTTCACCAAAACTGTACTCTCCTTACCAGAACTCAACTATCCCATTAAATGTTTATAATTATGAATTGTACCTTAATATGGATCAGTAAATATCTGTCTACCAAAAGGAAACTAATATCTTTCTTTATGTCAAGACTTTATTAACCCCTGGTGTATGTGTTTATACAGATTCCAGTTTAATTTTGATAGATTTTCCAGATCATTAACATTCATTTTCATTGGGTTCCTATATAATTACCTCTTTCCTGATGTTCAGACTCCAGCGGACTCTGGTGTACATGTAGAAAGATGACTGGCCCATGGGGTAGATCAGTGTCTGAGCCTTCTCCATCTCCTCAACATCCGCATCCGACAGGGCATCCGGCACAGTTGATGATGCCTGGACAATGTGGGAGAGAGATGAAGATAAAAAAGGGCTTGCAAAAAGACAAAATTTTAACACCAGTTGCGGCTACTCAAGAGTCAAACATCAAAACATCCAGAAGTATTTACCAATATTCTGATATAAATGTTTCTTGTGGTAAATCAAGAGGAGGTAAAGAAGGCAGAATGTCACCGATAAATGAAATACTTACAATTGAAGGTGTCTCTTCCACGTCCTGGATGATACCCCGAGCCTTCAGCATGGTGACAGATGCCAAATCTGGCTCATCAATCTGTGATGCCTGAACTGCAATACTCTTCTTCAGCTCCACTGGTGGGGCCTGGATTGGCGGTGGGGGTGGAGGTGGTGGTGGTGGTACTGGTGCCGGTGGTGGCGCACGCTTCTCAACCACCTTTTCAACAGCTGTCATGGTTGCTATTGACGCCATCACAGGTGCTGCAACGCGAGGTGGTGAAGGTGGTGCTGGTGGTGCTTGCACCACAGGTGGTGGTGGTGGTGGTGGAAGTTGGGCAACAACTGGCACTGGTTGAGGCTTTGGAGGAGGGGGGGAATTCTCACTCATCTGACGCTTTAGGATCAACAGAGCCTCCATGTGGTGGTCACTCTTCCTAAAAACCTTCTTTGCAACTGGAGGAGGTGCGGCCTTCTTTGGATTTGGATCTGGAAGATTGGTTGCGACCACAACTCCTATTCTCCCTGGCTTGACACGGCTTGTCTGTGTCTTCCGCAGAACAGTTGACTGGTTCTGGAGCATCTCTGCCGTGATGCGCTGAGTCGGTATCTGCAGTTCAAGTTGGGCCTGAGCCTGCTCTTGTTCTAATTCAAAGCGCCCAACCATCACTTCCTCTTTGGTCATCTGCGCTCTCTTGGGCGGCCAGACGACCTTGCCTACGCGGATAGTCCTAGCCCGGTCACTGACATCATCTAGCGAGATGGAACGCCCGGCTCTGGAGACGAACTGCGGAACAGGTGGTGGTGGTGGAGGGGGTGGGGGTATTCCTGCCTGAGCATAGAGAGACAGGTCTGGGGTAGACTCTGCTGGGACAGGAGGTGGCAACTGGGAAACCTTGAGTGGCACCATATCTCCGTCAGTTCCGCTGGAGATGTCCACAACCTCCTGGTGGAACTGGATGCTCCTGTCGCCACCCACTGCACTGGACGCCACCCTGACCTTCATGGCACTCTTTAAGGGTGCCTCCTTAGCTGATGGTGGAGGAGGGGGAGGAGGGGGAGGAGGAGGAGGCGCTGTGCTCCTGTAATCAACCGGTGACATTGGTTCATTCCCAAAGAAGGATGCTGAGGATGCAGAGGCAGCATTGACTGAGGAAGCCCTAGGACTGGAAGTAGCATAGGATGCACTCGCTGTCTTTGACTGTTGCATCTGCTCCGTCTGCTGGTTGATGCGTTGCATATTTTCCAGCAGTTGCTGCTGCTGTTGCTGTAGCTGGGCCTGTTGTGCCTGCAACATGGAAGAATCAAAGTTGTATTATCAGTGGCTTCTTCTTTCCAAGTCGGATGTTATAGTAAACTGTGTTAACATTAAACGCAATCGGAAAGTAAAGTCTATACAGAGTCTCTTCTTTGATTTGCATGGGCTCTTTCAGGATTTTCATACATGTAGATTAAATAGCCTCAAGCCCAAGTGAGTTAATCCTAGGTGACTTGTAGATGTAACCAATAACAAATAAAAATGATGTTAACATTTTTGCAATTTAAGAAGCTCTCTATAACAATTTACTTTGATCTTGATAAATACATCAAAATGGGTATGATGTGGTATATAAAAAGTGGAAACATTACCATAAGAATCCGTTGATATAATAAGCCTGCTGCGTTGGTTGGTGGTGCTTGGATCATGCTGGGAGATGCTTGCATTGTGCATGATTGCATTGTACATACCATCTTATTTCTCATTATACTTTGATCTAAATATATACTAATACCATAGAATAAGTAAGATACATTAAAAAAAACACAGATATATTACCATGAGAGTCTGTTGGTTGAAATAGGCTTGTTGCGTGATTGGGTTGGGTTGGGGAGCTGGAATCATCATGGGAGCCGCTTGCATCATGCTTGGTTGCATTGTGGGTACCATCTGGGGCTGCATAGCTTGCATCATGGGAACAGCTGTTGCACAGAACATAATGCAACAATATTGAAATGACAATGGTAGATTAAATTTATATCTCTAACTGCCAAAAGGCTCAAGTACATAATTTGTTTTATAATCCAAAGTCCTATACTTTAAAGGGATGGTTTAGTTTTGGTTTAGAGGGCACTTCAAGAAATAATTAATTTGTGAGGTAATGAAAAACATAATTTTAAAGATAAAACAAACTTAATTTTATCAAATTTGTTCAGAAACAGCAGAAATATCAACAAATATATCTGATTGGAATAAATGTGGGACCCAGATTTAGTCGATAATTTAAGAAAAATATCAATATAATGCCTAGGACTCAATATCATGAAACTGCCCATTATTCACATTATGCTTTGTATGCAATTCAATTTATATGCCCCCCTATTTTTTACTAAATGTTGTTTTATGAAAATTATCACGATCACAAAATATAACTGTATTTCATTATAAACTTATAAATCAAATCAAGGAATATTAGTTTTATTCTTGAACAAACATAAATGAATACAAAAAATAACAAAAACTTAATACCTCTTTTTAAATAATCTATCAAAGACGAAAGACACACATTTTGAGCACAATGAATAGTGCTTAAAAGTAGACATATCTTTGATTTTCCTTGTAATGATTATGATAAACATGTTAGTATACGCAGAAAAGGGGATCCTCATGTCAATGTACAATATTGAATGTCACATAACATTATATAATTCACTATTAAAGGGTGCCTTAAAGTGGTTCATTAACTTTGTATAATTCAACCAAAATCCCTTCGCTTGTACTCTGTTGTTTGGCTTATGGTAACAGAAGAATTAAATGGGTTTTGATTTTTCTAATGCCTCCCTAATTATGGAGATATTTAATATTTAATTTGAAAGCGTCAATGGACACTTTGCGATTGTAGTCAAGAGTATCGTAATTCAGATACTCAATTGTCCATAGTATCTGAATTTGGATACTTCACGTGAACGATCAGGATAAAATCAGACATTGATTTTCTCTGTATTCACAAGGTTAACATTATGCTTTTTCGATGAAAATCTCACATTTCATTCAGAAGAATCTTAAAATGATATTGGTATATGATTGAAGACTTATCAAATATCACTTTTCTTAGAAAATAAAACTCATGAAGTTATAATGGATCACTTAAAAACTATTACAAATAATGTAAATGAAACTCTTATAAATAATGTATCTTAAAAACTCCTACACATAATGTAACTCAAATGTTTAAACAATGTAGCTTTAAATCTCTTAACAAATAATGTAGCTTAATAACTTGTACATATTATGTAGCTTAAATCATGTTTTTATATATTAGCACACTGCATTCCATATAGTACCTGTCATGGTTGAGGGCATGGCCTGGAAGTAAGTAGCACCCATAGGGTTTGCAATGTATGATGGACTCGATACCACAGTAGTATCTATGCCTGCTTGTGAAGACAATTATCAAAAGTGTAGGTCAGTTTTGCTATTTTTATTGCTTAATATGTTTGGTATATTCTGAAACTGTTCTTTGTTTATACAATTGCAATTGTTTCTATGTTTGTTGTATTCTAAAATTATTGTATTTGTTTACAGGTTGGTATAAACTGCGCCTATTCTACTGCTCATGCATGTATATGTTTTGTCGATAAGTAATGTGCAATAATTGTTTTGTTCATGATTGTATGTACAATGTATATTCTCTCATTTGTTTGTGTTTATATTCAGCATATTTTGTTATGATTTGCAAGCATGCAAACATATTTAGAAGCATTACAATGATGAAAGCTGATTATGTTATTAATTGCACCCATGTCTATAATATTTTGCATATCTTTAGATAAGCAACATGCTACAACATGTACACAAAAGTTGATCTAGTGGCAATTTTATAAAATGGCTTACTAATAAAGCCTACAAACATGGCACACTTACAAAGCCTACAAACACTTCATGGCCCCGTTGCAGAAAGAATAACAATCGATTGTAAAGTTGCAATGAATTGTAAGTCAGATCACATGACTTAAAGGGGAATTAACCCTTATCCTTTTGACTTACTGGATGTGATGAGAGCATAACTACTATCATTGCTAGTCACTTATTTCCTCATGAATATTCCCGATTACAAAAATAATCAATATTTTATGGACCACTGTCGTCTGCTTTCAACGCCCATAGGAGGCGGCCATTTCTTCAACTACTCGCGGTGAAATGACGTGGCAGGCGGAGAACACAATAGCATTATCGTAACCCGCTATTGTGTTCTCCGCCTGACACGTCATTTCACCGCGAGAAGTTGAAGAAATGGCCGCCTCCTGTTGGCATTGAAAGCAGACGACAGTGGGCCATAAAATGTTGATTATTTTCATTATTGGGAATATTCATGAGGAAATTAGTGACTAGAAATGACAAGAGTTATGCTCTCATCACATCCAGTAAGTCAAAAGGCTAGGAGTTCCTTCCCCTTTAATGAACAAATCTGATTGGTTCAAATATGTTTATTTTCTGACTTTACAATTGATTGTATCTCTTTCTGCAACGGGGCCAAGATGTAGGGATATAACCCTCACAGAATCGTATCATGAATAAGACCGGGGCTAGAAATTAACACCAGCCCGCTGGCCAGGGCCACCACAAATGAACTTTGGACAACCAAAATTTCATTCATGCCTAATTTTACCTGCTCAACTGGGAATCCAAACAAAACAATTTGTAAACGTTTTTTTCACAAAACTCCACCCTACAATGTATCTGGATACTTCTTCGTTTTACTTGCCCAATCAAGGGGGGGGGGGGGAAGTACATTTCTAGCCGAACAAGTCATGCTCAAATCTAGACAATTATGAGAGCAATAAACAAATAATAATAGGTTTGATTTATAAAGCACCTAATATGATACAATATTATCTCTAAGTGCTTTACCCCCTATTATTACACCATATTTGTATAGACTGTCTGCATTAGTTACGTTTGGCACTACCTTTTATGATGCAGATAATACAGCAAGGTGCAGCATGATCAAATAGCTGGAATTCACAGACATGCTTTTAATTTGAACCATGGCTTACAATGTCCACAGTTTTATGAAGCGCTGCATGCTAATCTCTCATTTACGAACAAAGAATAGAATTCAGCCACTAACACTACTAGACAGGAAAAAATGTTGTAATTAATGTTAATTAACTCATTCAGGACTGACTGACTTTGCTCCATAGACTCCTGCCCAAGGGTTTTCAGAATCAGTCCTAAATGGGTATTAATTAATTAATGTTAATTATTGTGTTATTCAATATCATGTTTTTGTTCAACCATTTAGCCATAGAATAACAGCTACGTATTCTCATAAAAATTGTTGAAAAGGTATACACCCAGCCTTCCATAGAATAGAAACATTTAAATGTTTAATCCATTGATTATTAAATGATCTTATGATGCAGCTAAGCCATGGTTCCATTTTAACCTGTTCAGGACTGATTGATTTTGCTATATCATGCATTCTCCATAGACCCTAGCCCAAGTATTTTCGGGACCAGTCCTGAATGGGTTAAAGGACCTACAGCGTCTAGATGGCCTAATTTTCACAATTCGGCTCTCTATATGTCATTTTTCCTGAAGAAAGAGAATTTGGCAGTCATTTCTCATGAAATCAATAAATTTTGGAGTAATTAGTAAATATCTAATTGTCCTGGGAACGCCCCTTTTAAATCGCCAAAATGTGACGTCATCTAAAGTACGGACTAATGAACTAAATTCTGTAGATGACGTAAGCCAATGAATTGTCAATCACATGTCAATCACGCTGCCGATTCTGGACCCTAAATGTGGGTGGGGCGTAAACTGGCTGCTAAATGAGATTTGGCATCAGAAAATTAGTCTTAAATCACGTACTACTGTGTTTATTTTCATGGATTTTTTTTTGGCAGACCTATTTTACAAGTCATCAACAATGGAATAAGTGCCAAAGTACGTTGTATTCTTTAGGTCCTTTAAACTACCTTTGTGAATTCCAGCCAATATGAGTTATAGCAAAGCAATTATGTGTTCCAAACCCTTTTACTACAATTAGTTACACACTATGGCTAAATGAGGCATTGCATGACATGCTAGCATTCATATTTGCATAAGTGCATTAACAAAATGCATTTTTTCCATTTTCGTCAATTTCAGATATTTGCATTTGCAGATACTGATATTGAAGTACAAAGACAATGATGAGAAACTGTGTAACACATTACTGTGTATCAGTTACTCATATATCCTTTGCCGGTTTCCAAGTTTCCTACTTGAAACCTCTACTAACTCTAAGAACTCTAAAATGGAGATTTCAACAGGTTCATATCTAACAAAGATATTAGAAATAAATTCCAGAGAATATCTAGCCTTTTGACAAGGCTTCTTAATCGAATGGTGGGCGTTTTACTAAGATCCTAGGTTGAACTTAACTCTAAGTTGGATTTTTAAAATGTACCCTTCATGTATTTGTTTCTTTTTGTGAAGATTGTTATTAAAACTTACTCTTTTTTCTCCTTTCCATATGTATTTAATGTTTTTAAACACAAAAAAAGTATCCCATTTTTTTCTAAACAGGGAATGATTCTGCATTTACACGGCCAATGAGTTTGCTAATTAACACAAATTAATAGAAATTTGGTTACTACTTTCATGCTAAGTCCATTTTTGCTAGCTAGTACAATGCATTTTATGGTAAATAATTGAAAGTGCTTGCATTCTATCATATTTCTACATCTTACATGGGTTACATAATAATTTTAAGATGAAACAAATGCAGGAAACAATAGGGTCAGGAAGGATAAATAAAATGTTAGTTTTTAATGAAATAACATTGCAGATGAACTTTCATGCAAATAAAATATTGGTTGCTTGATATGTGTGTTTGGTAATACGTGTTGGAAAGGTTCTAAAAGTAAATACAATACACATACAAATATCTATTAATGTAGAATACAAAAACACAAGACAAAGACAAAAAGAGAAAACAAAAAAGGCAATGATGCACAAAACTAAAGTAAGCATAGTGTATGAAAGGCTAATATATAGGGAGTTATAATTGCTTCTATCACATTAAATGATGAGTGTAATGTTTATAATCCTGTTCAAAGAATCAAAACAATCATAGTAAATAACACAAGTAAATGCATAACACAAAACTTAAACCCATTCACAACTGGTAGCTAAGAGAATTTATGCTACATCAGTATAAAATAGTCTTGTATGGGTTAATACAAGTATACATTATGAAAACTAACAAACAAACAAAAACAAATCAATTATGTTTAAAAACTATTTCCAAGCGGTAATGTAAAATTGTGAGAGAGATAAAGACAGTCAATGATAGACGGATGAAGAGTGAAAGAAAGTGAGCAGAAACACATCATAAAGAAAATGTGATTTCATATTCAAATTCTTTTAACACCATTAAATATAAATTAGATATATTAATGTTTATAGATATCAGAACATAATTTGACATGAATTTACAAAATATTTAAAGTCTGAAATGAAGAAAAAATGGTGAACAAAACAAAACATTTTGATGTGAATTAAACAGCAAAATAAATAAAAATATAAGAAAGTACCTGAATAAGAAGGAAAAGTTGACATTGGTATGGTAGAGGGGTTGAAAGCAGGCATTCCAATTGCTAGAGTGAATCAGAACATGGTCATGTAATTAATAGAAAACAATTTATAAAAGATTAAATTACAAATTTACAAATAATTGTTAGTGCATGTGTACAACATACAACATTGATAAAAAATAATCTTAGGTGATATATATGGAACATGTACATTATCCGATATAAATCCGATATAAATACACATAGTGAAGTTACTAGTGTTTAGTAAAAAACAAAAACAAAAATGTATGTATTTCTCACAAATAAAAACAAAATACACAGTGATTCAGATATAATTAAAAGGGAAGGAGGCAGAGAGAAAGAGAGAAAAGGACAGCTATGAACAGAGAAGAACATATTTTGAATTATGGTGACAGTTGATAAAGAAAAGTAGAATTAAAAAACAAAAGAAAAACTTAAATAATTGAACAATTAAAGGAATATATATATATAGAAAAAAACAAGTGTAAAAACATATTTTGTGTGTAGAAACAGCATGAAAAAGGGTGGAAGAATAATACTACAATTTGTGTGAGAAAATAGAATGAATGTCTGTGTTACTTACTGCCAGGGGGAGGCTGACTTGTAGGCACAGAAGGTATCTGCTGGTGAACGGGCACCATGGGTCCCCTGCCCCCTCCCCTAATCACCCTGTTGAGGTGGGTGGGGCTTGATAGATCACTGGGGGATGAGGGGGGCTCAGTGCTGTTGCTATTGATGCCAAGGTTTGCAGGGTCAAACAGGTTGGTCACCCAGTCTTCCATGCCAGACTCAGAGAGACGTGATATGCTCTGGCTGCGGTTTGAAATAGGCCTCGATTGACCTTCTGTTATAGAAAGAAAGAAATAAAGGAGAAGGGATGTAGGGTTTCACATACAAGCTAGAATCTTGAGACAGATTTCTAGTGGATATAATACAGTCTTAGATTTACTGTTGTTGATTCCAAATTTAAACTCATTCTGTTACTGGCTGTGTTTAAGTCCCTAACCCCCACCCTAATCACCCTGTTCCGGTGGGAGGGGCTAGATAGATGACTGGAGGATGAGGGGGGCTCAGTGCTGTTGCTATTGATGCCAAGGTTTTCAGGGTCAAACAGGTTAGTCACATAGTCTTCCATGCCAGACTCAGAGAGACGGGATATGCTCTGGCTTCGGTTTGAAATAGGCCTCGATTGGCCCTCTGTAATAAAGTGAGGAAAATAGCGGAGCCATTTAGGGATTTGTATGTAGAAAAGAAGCTAGAATTTTTAGACAGATTTTCTAGTGGATGATACATTCTCAGTTTAAGCTGTTGCATACAGGTACCGGGTGGGCTATGTACAAAGTCTATGGGGATTAGAGAATCTTGAAGTCGAATAGGTTAACCCGTTTACTACGGGGCCCGAGAATTCTCGGTTCCCGTGGAGCCTACTCACAGACGGGAACCGAGATTTCTCGGGTCCGAGAAAGGGCTAGTTTAATTGCATAAAAATACATCTATTTTCCTTCTAAATTAAATATAAATTATATGGATACAAACCTTGATCTCTTGGCTACATGCATCTCAATTTTTACCGACTGTAGTTGTGTATTTTTCGTTTTATTACAAGTTTAGCATGGAAATGCATGAGTCCTCTTTCAGGATATTCGTATACAAACACATACAAGTGAGTTTATGCAATTTGACTGGATTTTGGTTTCGCTGGGTCTATTATTACCTAGAACTGTGTAAGCCGGACATTATGATTTTACAAGCAGCGAATTCCAAACTCGCTCTGTGTATCTTTTGTACACGGCACGCGCGCACACGTACTTACAATGAGATCGATCGATATTCATTCACGCCTATACACGGTACTGGGCCCATAATTGAATAGCTTACAGTGTTATAAGCCGTCTCGCTCGCGGTAAGCCCTAGCTCTGATCTCCAGGTCATTCATGCGTATACAGGCTACCGGGCCGGTTTATTATTTAGGATATTAGCTAGTCTTGATCTAGTCATTCCCATTATTTCAATGCAAGCTTGTCGGATATCAACTGCGCATCGTGCCATAAAGTCTCGGATTTTTACTATTTAGTACAACGTTTTGATTTTCATGAGTAGTTTGTTTCACAAATTAGTTCTCAATTCGTTGGTAATAGCTTATCACTATCAATGTAACATCGTATCTCAAAATGTCTCGTCATGGAACGAAGTCTCTGTTTAGCGTTGAAGATGCTCGAGAAGCGATCCTTGACTCGGACTCTGAAAATGAATTTGATAAAATGGACTTATCAAGCGAAGAAGAGTATTCGTCGGACGTAGAAAATGAACAATATGAAACCACGACGTTCGATGATTTCTTTGAATCGGAGAATACAGCGGGGTCCACGAATGGAAATACTCCTGTAAACCCCGCCAGCGCTCGTAACGATACCCTCGATCCAGACCGAACCGACCGGGGAGTTAGGGGGGACCAACATGCAGCCGAGCCCATTGCGACCGCTTCCGTGCCGGGGGATAGCGGGAACAAGCGTCGTCGAGTCGCAGCTGCAGAGCCAGTGGGGCGGACCTGGGAGGATAACCCATCTGACGGACCTCAACACTTCGAGTTTACAGGCACCCCTGGTATCAGTCCTGATACAGGCCTGTCACCAACTTCAACTCCGCTGGACTGTTATCTCAAATTTGTGTCAAAGGAAACATTTGAGGAAGTTGCAGTTGAGACCAACAAATACGCGTCTTCGGTCCTGAGAGAATCCCCTCCATCGCCATCATCACCAGCCAAGAACTGGACCAGAACTAGTGCAGGTATGTACAGTCTAAGACTTGTATTTTGTTAATCCAGAAATAATATCAAAATTACCTTTACTAAACATACAATTGATATGTATTATTTCTGTTTTTCTTCAGCATATGAATAAAAAAGGGTTTCTATTATCTTATTTATTTTCAATTGTAATGTAAGAAGATTGTAAGACTAAGAAGATGTTCTGTAACTACATGTATGTGGCATAGTGTTGACAAAAGACCTTTTCAAATGTTAGTTTGATATTTATAGTGAAGTTTATGACTTGTGTCATTTTTACATGTATGAAGAGTATGAAGTATTGAAGAATTGTTTTTTCTTTCTTTTTATTTTGCAGGAGAGCTCATCATCTTCTGGGCGTTATGCATGCTCATGGGAGTCGTCGGGAAACCTGCAATCCATCTCTACTGGTCTACCAGGAACATCCTTGCCACCCCTTTCTTCGGCCAGACTATGACGAGGGACCGCTTCACTCTTCTTCTCCGCTTCCTTCACTTCAATGATAACAACCAGGCCAAGCAGCGCAGTGACCCAAGCTACGACCCGCTCTTCAAACTCCGGCCATTTTATGACGCAGTAACGACAGCGTTCCATAAAGTCTTCACACCATTTCGCTCCATCGCGATCGACGAGGCCCTCATCAAGTTCTATGGGCGCCTGAGCTTCAAGACATATAACCCCCGCAAGCCAGCAAAGTATGGCATGAAAGCGTATAAGATATGTGATCCGACTGGATATACGTGGAAATTTAGACTTTACACCGGTAAAGCTAAGGACACCATTGTTGGACTTGTGATGTCAATGATGACAGGACTTTTGGACAAAGGATACCGCCTTTTCATGGACAATTGGTACACAAGTCCTACACTTTTTGCAGAACTTTTCAAGCGGAGGACCCATGCTTGTGGAACTGTTAGAGCAAATAGACGTGAAATGCCTACAAATCTGAAACCGGCTCAAAAGCTAACCCGTGGGATGTCTATCTTCAGACGATCTAAGGAACTGCTCGCCATGCTGTGGTTTGATAAACGTGATGTAACAATGCTGAGCACTCTCCATACCAACACCTTCAGTGATACACAGAAAAAACATCCTGTGACAGGGGAAAACATTCAAAAACCAGACGTTGTTCTCGATTATAACAAATACATGGGTGGAGTAGACTTGTCAGACTTTCTAACTAACAAATACGCAGATATGAGAAAATCTCTCAAGTGGTATAAAAAACTCATATTTCATCTGAACGATTTGGCGGTGACGAATGCGTACATTGTGTACTGCCATGTATCAGACAGGAATGTAGACCATTTAAACTTTGTCATAGACCTCATCGAGCAGATGATTGCCTTTGGCAACCAGCTTGCGCAGGACCGACCGCGACCAGTCCGATCTGGGAGGAGATGCAATAAGGAAAACGTACTAAGGCTGGAATTTTCAGAATCTCAACATTGGCCCATGCATGTCCCTCCTACAGCAAATAAGCCAGATGCAACTCGACCATGTGTTGCGTGCAAGCCTAAGCCGCTAGGAAAACGGAAGCAAAAAGGAGATCAAACATCACGCCCTGAATCAAGATTTATGTGCAGAAAGTGTGAAGTCCCTCTCCACATCCTTTGCTTTGAACGATACCACACCAAAGCAAATTATCGCTCAGGATAGTACAGAACTTGATGATCTTAATCCTTGTTGTTAGGCTACATGTAATCATCAGTTACCAAAGACACATGAAACATAAATACATTGAATAATTTGGAATAACAAAATGGGTTAATTATTCTGTATAGATCTGCTTTCATTTGATGCATCGTATTTAATTCATGTTTTCATATCTATGCCATTGTTGCCATAACATTATTTCACTAATTGTATGTATAGATGATCAAATTGATTTATTTGTGGATACACGATCTTTCCTTATTTATTACAATGATTGAGTTTATTTGTATAATGTGTCTCTTCACTCACATACATACCGTGAAGCGACTTTATAAGAACACTTACTGATTATTACATTGAGGTGAAAGAATTGAATATTTCTTTATGGACATTTGATATGCCCAGCATGTATCTGCTCGTAAGGTTACAAATGACCTTATAAGAACGCTAAATGTTGTATTACTTTGTGATGAAATAATTCAATTTTCCTTGATGGACATGTGATTTTTCCAGCATGTATCTGCTCATGATGAGGAGCCGCTACGAGTGACTTTATAAGAACACTTGTTTATTACGTTGAGGTGAAAGAATTCAATATCTATTTATGGACATGTGATATTTCCAGCGTGTATCTGCATCTCATGGATCTACATGTACGAGTGACTTATTGTTATTACCTTGACATGAAAATATTTCTTCCGACATGAGATATTCCCAGCATGTGATATGTAAATGTATGAAATGTTTTGTGTAAATCTTATGACGGATCAACAAGTGACATTGAACACTTCAGATTAGTACAGTATTTATTTTGACTCATACTTTGTGTACCTTTACTTTATATTTTGTTATTATAGGTATGCTTTCTGTCCAACAACATGATCTTGTAATTTATAAATTGTGTAAAATTGTACATTGCTGTCAATTCTCGTAAATTGTAATAATTTATTCATGACCATTGGAAGAAATATGTATCAAGACTTGCCTTTTGCAATATTTTGATGTACATAATTTGAATTTGAAAATGTAATTACTTGATATTTCATATGCAAAAATACATACTACATATCTTTGAATTAATTATGTAGATCTTGTATCAACATGAGCATGGAATATACTGAAGTACTCAAGTGAACTATACTCACAGCATGGACATAAATATCAGGATGATGATATATTGTTTGATAAGAATTATTTGTCATCATAATAAATGCACAAAAATGAAATGTAATGTGCAATCATCATGGAGTTTGAATATGTAGTAGTATGCATCTTTCATAATAAATATTGGGTGTCACCTAGTAATGACATCGACAAGTTGAGTAAATTCATGGAATACATAACTAAATGGAATGTTCTCTGCTTAAATTTTTGCTTACACTGATTGGATAAGTTGCAATGATGTCGGTAACTGGTTCATCACTGATGATGATGATGATGAAGGTGATACTGATAATGATGATGACGATTGATGATGATAATGATATCGATGGTGATAATGCTGATGATAGTAATGAAAATGATGCTGATGAAGATGATGACGAGTATGATAATGATGATGACGATAATGATGAGGATTATGATACTGATGATGACGATGATGATGATAATGATAAAATGATGAAAATGATGATGATCGTGTCGATGATGATGATGATAAGAATGAAATTCACGATGATGATACTGATAAAGATGATGACGAGTGTGATAATGATGACGAGTATGATAATGATGACGATTATGATACTGATGATGACGATAATGATGCTGATACTGATGATAATGATGCTGATAATGATGACGATGATGATGATGATAATGATAAAATGATGAAAATGATGATGATCGTGTCGATGATGATGATGATAAGAATGAAATTCACGATGATGATACTGATAAAGATGATGACGAGTGTGATAATGATGACGAGTATGATAATGATGACGATTATGATACTGATGATGACGATAATGATGCTGATACTGATGATAATGATGCTGATAATGATGACGATGATGATGATGATAATGATAAAATGATGAAAATGATGATGATCGTGTCGATGATGATGATAAGAATGAAATTCACGATGATGATACTGATAAAGATGATGACGAGTGTGATAATGATGACGAGTATGATAATGATGACGATTATGATACTGATGATGACGATAATGATGCTGATACTGATGATAATGATGCTGATAATGATGATGATGATGATAATGATAAAATGATGAAAATGATGATGATCGTGTCGATGATGCTGATGATAAGAATGAAATTCACGATGATGATACTGATGAAGATGATGACGAGTGTGATAATGATGACGAGTATGATAATGATGACGATTATGATACTGATGATGACGATAATGATGCTGATACTGATGATAATGATGCTGATGATGATGACGATGATGATGATGATAATGATAAAATGATGAAAATGATGATGATCGTGTCGATGATGCTGATGCTGATGATGATGATAAGAATGAAATTCACGATGATACTGATGAAGATGATGACGAGTGTGATAATGATGACGAGTATGATAATGATGACGATTATGATACTGATGATGACGATAATGATGCTGATACTGATGATAATGATGCTGATAATGATGATGACGATGATGATGATAATGATAAAATGATGAAAATGATGATGATCGTGTCGATGATGCTGATGAAGATGATGATAAGAATGAAATTCACGATGATGATACTGATGATAATGATGATCGTGTCGATGATGCTGATGAATGAAATTAACGATGATTATACTGATGAAGATGATGACGATTATGATAATGATGACGATGATGATAATGATGATGATAACGATGATGACGATGATAATGATATCGATGATAATGATGGTAATGATGATAATGATGATGAACTAAAACATATAAAAGAATACTGTCCTTTTTTAAATACATGCTTTTGCAAGCAAAACATATTCATTTTATTTCAATCGTTCTAATATGCCTTGACAAAAACTCGCCATGATTATAAACATATATTGTGTGTGTGTATATACGCTTATGACACATTATCATCGCTTTAGTTTGGGAATCTTTTGCGACGCAATCATTGCATTATTTTCGTTGAGCTACAAATGAAATTTCATATTCTACCCACAACTAATAAACAACTAACTGTTTAATCCTTTCTTTCTCAAGAAAAAATATTCAAAGCACCGCATAATATGCGGTACTTTGATTAGCGCTATATTTGAGTTTTGTTTGATTTGTTTGAGTATTGATTTCTGCGGAACACTTTCATTTCCTATAAACAATACGCGCGTAATCTGAAAGTGCGCAATGCGTCCACGGTCTATTGAAATACAACAACTCTCACTTCTTTTATCTTTTATAATGGAGACCGTCAGGCCATCCATATATTTAATCACAAAGGAAAGCATCACTAGGGTTTACGCGAACAATTACACTAGAACTTGCACTTCCTGTGCACAATACATGGGCACTCAAAGTGGGCCACGCCTTATCGGTCTATTGAAAAATGACATCTCGATCCTCTCTTATCTTTGTCAATAGAGACCGCGCGTCACACCATCCATTCAAAATTTATCACAAAGGAGCGCATCAGTAGGCATCAGTAAAGATTAGGTTATCAGCCCAACGATTAGCTTGGTGCACCTATAGGGTTGCCCGCCGCTAGTATGCTCCCCGAGGAGTTGAGAATGTGTACAAGATAATTGTGCGGGTCTGGCTGTACCATATGACCAGGGGTAATAATAATTAGAGGCTGTTCTGCTATATAATATTATTATTATGCTATACACCACTGATTTCATAAATATTTTGTATGATTGTACTTATATTTTAATATATATACAAAGTTGACTGATTAGTTATATGATTCAAAACAACCTGAAACAAATGTAAATTAAACTTCCGCAAATTTGTAAAATTATGAGTGACGATGATGCTGATGAAGATGATGGTAATGATGATGATGATGATGATGATAATGATGATAAAAATGAAATTGACGATGATGATACTGATTAAGATGATGACGATTATGATAATGATGATGACGATTATAATAATGATAATGATGATGATGATGATAATGATGATAACGATGATGATGATGATAATGATATCGATGATGATGATGGTAATGATGATAATGTTATCGCTGGTGATAATGATAATGATAATGACCATGATCTTAGTGATGGTGATGATGATGATGATAAGAATGAAATTGACGATGATGATGCTGATGAAGATGATGACGATTATGATAATGATGATGACGATTATAATAATGATAATGATGATGATGATGATGATAATGATGATAACGATGATGATGATGATAATGATATCGATGATGATGATGGTAATGATGATAATGTTATCGCTGGTGATAATGATAATGATAATGACCATGATCTTAGTGATGGTGATGATGATGATGATAAGAATGAAATTGACTATGAGGATGCTGATGAAGATGATGAAATTTATTCCAATCGTTCTAATATGCCTTGACAAAAACTTGCCATGATTATAAACATATTTTGTGTGTTTATATACGCTTATGACACGTTATCAACGCTTTAGTTTGGGAATCTTTTGTGACGCAATCATTGCATTATTTCCGTTGAGCTGATGAAATTGCATGTATCCTGAGGACTATGAAAAATATTCCACCCACAACTAATGAACAACTAACTGTTTAATCCTTTCTTTTCAAGAAAAAATATTCAAAGCACCGCATAATATGCGGTACTTTGATTAGCGCTATATTTGAGTTTTGTTTGATTTGTTTGAGTATTGATTTCTGCGGAACACTTTCATTTCCTATAAACAATACGCGCGTAATCTGAAAGTGCGCAATGCGTCCACGGTCTATTGAAATACAACAACTCTCACTTCTTTTATCTTTTATAATGGAGACAGTCAGGCCATCCATATATTTAATCACAAAGGAAAGCATCACTAGGGTTTACGCGAACAATTACACTAGAACTTGCACTTCCTGTGCACAATACATGGGCACTCAAAGTGGGCCACGCCTTATCGGTCTATTGAAAAATGACATCTCGATCCTCTCTTATCTTTGACAATAGAGACCGCGCGTCACACCATCCATTCAAAATGTATCACAAAGGAGCGCATCAGTAGGCACCAGTAAAGATTAGGTTAAACAAATATTTGTAAAATTATAAATAAATACATGAATAAATATATCAATACGTAAATAATATATATATACAGATATATATATATATATATTCCTTCAAAACTAATTAATAACTATTTAATCCTTTCTTGAATTGAATAAAGACTTTACCCATGAATTATAGAGTCCAAATTTATTTTATTGACTTTTTTATATAATGTATATTTCATAGATTTTTTCATAGATTATGTATAGATAGATAGATAGATAGGTAGATAGATAGATAGATAGATAGATAGATAGATAGATAGATAGATAGATAGATAGATAGATAGATAGATAGATAGATAGATAGATAGATAGATAGATAGATATATAGAGATAGATAGATAGATAGATAGATAGATAGATAGATAGATAGATAGATAGATAGATAGATAGATAGATAGATAGATAGATAGATAGATAGATAGATAGATATGTAGATTGGTTTATAGAACATATTTGTTTTGCATTTTGGGGCATCAACAAAATACCGCAGCATCTGAGAAATATGTTCCCTATATATTATCATAATGTTATCATTATATGGAGCGAACAATACACAGTTCGAAGATCAATTCGTAAGATTCCTGTGTGATAAATTATGAAGTCATAATGCCCGTCAAACCCATTTTTCACTGCGAAAAACCTTTTCCCTAAAATAGTCAACCCACCCAGAGCCCCGCACAAATTATAATGAACACAGTCATGTATTATTCAAAAAATTAATTAATTCGTATACTCATACATTCGTTCGTTCATTAGTTGATTATCTTATTAGTTTATATTTGTAAACAAATATCCATAATTATATCATCTATCTTGTTATTCATCCATTCATTCATTTTACGATCAGATTTACATCGTAGCTATAATTATGATTGTTCTTTTACCGAACTGCCACGATGTACCGCTCTGACATAAAACATTTGTATACTGCTAACAAAAATACTGTAATGCTAAAGCAGAGGCTGAGATTATTAGTAAACAAAAAATAAATTAGGCCTATAACTCAGTCTACATGTATGTTATACGATTCTACTCAAGTTTATTTACGATTGTATTTGTTCATCGTATATTGAAACAATTATCTTTACATATAAGATACATTATTATGAATTAGATTTAAAATAATTATGAATTCACGTTGAAAATATGTAACTGTTTGTACATTTATCCTTATTGTTTTATTTTCAAGGAAAATTGATGAAATGATGCAAGAATATAAAATAGTGCAAATATGATATTTATGTTTACCAATAAATAAACAGAAACAAACGTATCTGCATCCACACACACAAACCACTCTCACACATAATATAGGAGCACTGCAAAAAGGTATTTTAGTATCACGGATCGGGATATCGCCGATACAAAATGTACCTGAAAAAAAGGCTAGAAGGATATAGTCATCAATTCGTAATGGTAATCATTTTGGATCTACTCAATACTAACTGTATCTTATATTAGTTTTGAGGCCGTTTTAGCGGTTCAGTTATTGTGTGATTGTTGTTTGTTTTGTTTTATTCGAGGTGGAGAGAATGTTAGGTAACGACATGTCTCTGTAATCATTTCAGAAACAAACGGAAAGCCTTTCGATACACATCTGCCATGCTGATTTGACAGGCTAGCTAGCTGTGCTGGCCGAGCAGCCAGCGCCACACAGCCACCAGGCCGGACAGCGCGGGCGGGCAATCCGCTGCGATCGAGGCCAGGCTACTCAGTGGCTGCGTGGCGTGGGGAGCGGAGAGAGCTCCGTATAATTTGCCTCTGTTCATGCTGATGTCAAAACAAGGAATGAATTGCGCATGCGCGAAAGACGTCACCAGCTGCATGCACTGATGATGAATAGTGCGTTCGCTAATTCGGTCTTGGCTCGCACACGCGGCCACATGCAGACCGCTGGGCTTTTGTTGGGGGCTTCGGTTTCTCGCACAGTGAAAAGAATCTCGTTTTCAGGGTAGGAAATGGTGCTTATATAGTCGTAGTAAACGGGTTAATGGGTGTTGGTTCTAGGGATAACTTTCTGGTACATTCTATTACTGGCTGGGTATGATCAGTCCCTTATTCCCACACTTTATCACCTTGTTTAGGTTGGTGGGATTAGACAGATCACTACTCTTACAACTACTAACAATAATAATAAAAAGCATTAGAAAGAGTTTTCTATGAAGATTTGTTCTGATATGCTGTGCTAATAAATCCATTGATTAATAAATCAGCTAGTCAGTACGTTGGTCTGACCATCAATCAGCCAGTCAGTCAGTCAGTCAGTAGGTCAGTCAGTTAGTCAGATTGGCAAAACATGGAATTAAAACAGTTTGTTCAAAATGTTGCTCCTTGCTGGCAACAGCCCCTCTCACTTCAAACAACAGGTATAGAGTGTTATCATAAAGAGTATAAGACAAGAAATGATGTGTATATCATAAGTTTGTCTTTGGCTGTAGCTTCTATGATTAAATATATTTATTTTCCTTATAATATAAAATAACACTGAGGTTTTGATCAATCAATCAATCAATCAATCAATCAATCAATCAATCAATCAATCAATCAATCAATCAATCAATCAATCAATCAATCAATCAATCAATCAATTAATCAATCAATCAATATAGCAATCATCAAGCAATCTACAAATTAATCAATGCCATACCTGATTTGAGAGGTACTGTGTAGAGCGCAGCAGTGTAGTCTGGTTCTGGGATGCTGTAGTCAGCAGGGTACTTGGACTGCAGTTCTTGGTGCATGGACTCTGTCTTGGGAGACCGGCGAGGCGGGGAGGGTTTAACAAAGGCACCATCGATTTCTGTCTGGTTGCTGTATCAAAATATGAATTAAAACATTCAAGAAAAACTGAGTTTGGTATGACATGCATTCCTAATATATCATAGCCCAAGAACTTTTGGAACCAGTCCTGAACGGGTTAAAGAGAATAATCTGCAGTGTCCCATCATGGGTATAAATAGATACAGACCCTATTGATACTTTGTTTGCTTTGCTTTGTTATCATTATACTATAATCAAGTGTTGTAAAATAATAACTTTGATTATAAGAGGCCCAACTCCACATAAGGGAGTCCATATGTGAGAGGTGGGCATTGAAATAAGGATAATATTTATCATTTTGTATATAAAAGCATTAGTTATATGGTTGGGGGAAAAAATATTGCGATACTTATAGCGGTGCCATAGCAAATTTTGATGATGATTTATAAAATGTTATTACATTTTAAAAATATATGAATAGTGAATAGAAACGTAATTGGCAACAATAGTCACATTTGACTGGTTGCCACCCAACAATAACAACCGATAAAGATAAAAGTCAGAATGATTGGAGGCAAATACAAATTCCATGTGAAACGTCAATTTACTAAGTAAGTGCATTGATAGCTGCGGTTTGCAAGTTGTATTTGACAATGATGAGCCACTTCATACTCCTCCTTATAAGGTTCCTCAGGCATTGAAAGAAACTCTTGAGAAGGAGATAGACATGATGTTGAGGATGGGAATCATAGAACAGGCAGTTCTCCTTACAGACACCCAGTGAGTCATAATAAGTTAAGAAGCCACATGGTTCCAATAGATTTTGCATAGATTTCCGCCGGTTGAATAGCGTCACTGTGTTCAATCCAGAACCAATCTCAGATCCAAAGGACTTGTTTGCTACATTAGCACAATGCACGTTCTTAAATATTAAGTTGGATATGACAAAAGGGTATTGGCAGATTTCCTTGAAGGATAGTGACAAGGACAAGACTGCATTTCTGGCTCCAAGTGGGCAGTACAGGTTCAGGTACATGCCTTTTGGGTTGGTCACTGCCAGCGCACAGTTCACCGATATGATGCATAGCGTATTGAGAGGTATTCCACATGTAGTACACTACATATATGATGTTCTCATTCATGCACATCCTTTGAAGTGTGCACAAGGGTACAAGACAATTTAATTTCTTGGGCATAGCTTTAAGACTTAAGAAAGAAAACAAATGCCAGGGATATCATACAGGAAATTTTAAAAAAGAAATGGAGATGGGCAGGCCACCTTGCAAGGCGTAAAGACAACAGATGGACACATAATTTAACTAATTGGACACCAAGAAAACAAACCAGACTAAGAGGCAGACAGAGTAGGTGTTGGATGAATGGCATCAAAGAAATTGGGGGTGTTACATGGATGTGACAAGCACAAGAAAGAAGAAGATGGAATGGTGATGAAGAGGCCTTCCTTCTACAGTGGAGAGACATACATGTAGGCTAGATAGATAGATAACTTTAGTGATAGTAAAATCCAAACCAGTGGTAGACTAGCTGAGAAGATCTTAGACTCACCTAGGCCACAAACCAAGAAACAGGTGCGGTCATTCTTGGGTCTCACAGGCTACTATGGGGATTATATTCCTAACTATGCGGAGATCGAGTTGCCTTTGATAGATTTGACGTGCTAAAGCCTGCGTCACAAATCAAACGGACTCCGGCAGAATTGATAGATCGCCAGAGAGTCGCCGAATTTCAATCCGCCAGGGAGTCGAGCGTATATTTCGCTCCCTGTCACATATTGGACGGGGCTCGGGCGAACCAGTATGGACATCATTGATCAGAGGTCCGGCGCCCATCAGTAAACAAAAGATATTGGGCAAAAATCGCTGAATTTGGGAGCAGGTTTTGGTGCCCTGGGAACGTCGGCCGATCCCTAAAAAACGTGGCGGAGCCCGCTGTGATCGAGCATACACCGTCCGTACTCCTGGCGAAAATGCCCTTTTGAGCTCGCAGAGAAGTCGGGCGGGTTCCATTTTTGATTTGTGACGGCCCCTTTAGTAAAGTAAACCAACACAGGTCACACGGGGAGGTAAGGAGGAGGAATCTTTCAGGAAGCTGAAGGAATGCATGGTCAGTCCTCCGATACTCCGATTGCCTTGTTTTAATCATCTATTCATGTTGAAGGTAGATGCATCCGACAGGGGTGTAGGTGCTGTGCTCATGCAGGAGCATGCAGGGAAAGACTTTCCGCTTGCTTTTGCAAGCAAGAAACTTTTGCCACGGGAGCAAAATTATTCCACAATAGAGAAGAGTGCTTGGCAAAAGTGTGGGCGATCAAAACGTTTGGTAATTTGTTATTTTCAGGCACCACACACTGTATATTAGTTGTATAAGGTACCGTATAATGTAAGTTGAGCTTAGAAACACCAGTATTACGTGCCATACAAATATGATGTATTATAATTATTAAAGATGAGCAAAAATGATTGAGGAAAAAAAACCTACAAATATTGTTAAGAGAAAAGAGGTGAATATAGCCTGTAAAGCAACAAGTCTAAACCTTGTAAAGAAGGATAATGTAGCTTTCAAAAGCACATTTCCAGTTCTTAATATTCGCCTTTGACTTTGAAGATTAATGATTCTTACATTTTCTTAAATGTTCTGGGGTGGTGCGTTTGTCCACTCTTGACGGTTTCCGCGGCAACCAGGAAGTGTGCCTCGCTGACCGGCATCTCAGGATGGACCTCCATCTCGGCAACAAGGTCCATCACATAGTCGTGCCCTGCCAGATCAAACCTCACGTTTTCATCGAACAGCTCAACAGACCATCCACGGCAACCTTTCTGCATCCCTCTATAAATAGATGAAGGCAACATCAAATAAGAAACGTTGTTCATACATGTGTATGTTTATTCTCAAGTCTTAGTTAGAGTTTTAAGAGGTCCATCATATAGTCGTGTCCGAACCTCAAGTTTTCATCAAATAGCTCAACTGACCATCTTCAGAAATCCCTCTATAAACGGTTGAAGGGAAAACCAATCAGAAACATATTCAACTATTTGTGAGAGTTTGAGGTATTCTATGATTAGATACATGTACATATTGGTTCACTATAAACTCTATTATGTAGTCATGTCCTGCCATGCTGAACAACACATTTTCAAATGGCAACCCTTCTGAACTCCCATGTAGGAAAAAAAATTGAAGAATTTAGAATCAATCGTCTTTAGGGGTCCATGATCACATAGTCTTGCCCAGCCAGATCATACTGTGAAATTGCAAATTCTATTTGCAAATTGTTATCAAACACTAACCTACACTAGATGTATTTTGGCCCAAGTGATAACAATTCGGTCTTTACCACATTACATGCTAGACATTTGTTTATTACGTTCTACTTTATGGGGAATTTTTAAGAAGGGTGAACATTTGAAGGGAACGACCGCCCCCTGCCCCCTGCCCCACTTCATCAGGTGCCTACGTTTGAAACAACAGAAAGGTCAGCTACAACCAGATTCAACAAGTCAGTGCCAACTAGCATTGACCATTTTTGTTTATTTTCAGTTTCTTTTCCAGTAGTTGTGCTAGTCCATTTCATTTCAAGCCAGTTCTAACCAGTTTTAGCAATATGCAGTCAGTTCCAACAGTAGTTACCCAGCCAGTTCTTACCTCTGTTTGAGGGCTGCTTCAGCAAAGTCTTCACCGGTCGTCCACGAGTCCACTTGAGTGTTGATGGGCTCAGTTTCTCCCGGAAAGTTGGTCACCAGAGACATGTTTGACTGGAGTTGATGGGCCTTCCATTCCAGCAGGCATGGCGGATAGGTACGCGACCCCTCAAACTCAAAGGCATGCAGGTCAGATGACATGAGCTTGTGCTGACAGTATGCCTTGTAGCCATTGTAGGCATGGTCTGAGACATACCTAAAACAAAGCGAACAAGAAAATTATCAGTAAGAAACACAGATAACATGACCCATGGAACTAAAAGGCATGGATATCTGATGACATGAGATTGTGCTGGCAGTAAACCTTGTGTACATTGTAAGAGCGGTGTGACACATACCTAAAGGAACAGAGAATCATTTGTCACAATGTTATTTTAGCTGTCATTAACATGTTCAAGACAATTTTACTCTGGTATGAATTGCATTCTCGTAATATCCCATGCCAAGTATTTACGGGCGCAGTCCTGAACTGGTTAAGATAGGAGCTAACAATATGTTATGCTTATAAGCCAGTTAGGGCATTATTGGTTCCAAGATGATTGAATAAATTAGTAGAACACAAGAATTTACTTTATATGTACTAGATGATATTAATTTGCACATTTTCCATTAACAATACCTAAAAGGTAGAAAGCAAACACAACGAATCTACTAAAAAAAACATTGTTAAAGATTTCACTCCAGTGACCAGATATGAGTAAGGTCACTGAATGTATACAAGATAATATCAGTTTTCAATTAACCATTAAACCAAAAATCTATAAATAATGCCTCCAGCCACTACATAATTGTGGAGGCATAACAAAAAGTTAAGACTCACTTGAGCATGTATGTGTATAGTCTTGGTGATGGCGGGAAGGCAGCCATGATGTTACAGAGTAGCAACCAGGCCCTCTCCTGCACAGCATGCTTGGGGTTGTTCCATGTCTGACAGCAAACCTGGCAGTAGATCTCATCCCGGATGTTCCTGTTGCTCAAGCCCTGCAGATTTAAGACATTTTGAATAGATGATATTGAAACTTTTAACATCCTCAGCAGATAATCATTCATTAAATTTTTAGTCGAGCGTACTATGTATGACTGTCAGGCCTCTCTACTCCTACTTCTCCTCCTCCTCCTCATCACCATCATCGCCATCATCATCATCATCATCATCACCATCATCATCATCATCATCATTTTCATCATCATCATCACCATCGTCATCATCATCATCATCACCATCGTCATCATCATCATCATTGTCATCGTCATCATCATCATCATCATCATCATCGTCATCATCGTCATCATCATCATCGTCATCATCACCATCGTCATCATCATCATAATCATCATCATAATAAGAGAGTGAATGTGCAAGGAATCACCCAATATAGGACACATCTAAGGATATTTATTAAATCAAAGACATATTTCACATCTCATCACATTGGCAGTCATCTCAATAGGTGTATTGAGAATATTCCCTTTTGTACCATAATTATAGTAGCAGCAGCTCATCTTAGATGCCCAAAAACGTGTTCTGCTTTCTTTCTTTCTGCGGTTGCTTTCAGGACTGCCAATGGTTAGAAGTACATACAGTAGTTGGAATATATATTTCATCACATTTACAAAATGTATGATAAACTACATGTATATACCTTTTGTACGATGTAGTTGCCCAAGATGAAATCCTTTGTCTTCTTGCTAGGGTCGCTCTCTGGGTTAGTGGTTGTGACGAATCTCAAGATGAGATTGAAGACGGCAACCGCATCCTTATCATCCTCTTCATCCAGGTTGTGGAAGCCACTTGGGATGGGTTGGTCGTGGTAGCCAAAGCCATCAGACTTCAAATGATTGAACACAAAAAGGAATAGATTATTTGTAGCAGACTTTTTTTGGAGGATTGAAATATTAGTGGGTTGCTGTGCCAAACCTCAAAATGAGATTGATGATGATGACTGCAACCTTATCATCCTCCAGGTTATGGAAACCAGTTGGAATGGGATGGTCGTGGTAGCCCAGCCATCAAACTAGAAATTGGGGTACAATTATATGTTGTCGACACTTTGGAGGAGAATTTATTTCTTGGTTGGTTGTTGTTAATAAAATCCTCAAAATGAGATTAAGAAGGTGACTGCATCCTTATCATCTTTTTCATCAAAGTTGTGGAAGGCAGTTGGGCATCCTTGGTCATGGAAGCCAAAGCCATCAGACTAAAAAATTATTGACATAGAGGGATCAATTCATTTGTTGTTTAGAAAAGGGTTTGAGTTCTTGGTTGGGTTAGTTGGGTTAGTACCTTCAGGATCAGATTATAGACTGTGACTGCTTCATTGCCATCCTCTTTAACCAAGTTATGTTAGCCAGTCGGGATGGGTCGGTCATGATAGCCAAAGCCATCAGACTACAAATGATTGATAAAAAGAACGATTCAGCCAAATGTATTAGAGCCCTTTGAGAAAGCATGATCAGAAATGCTACTAAGGAATCCTTCTGCATCTTCATGTTAGTAACAACTGTCCCAGACTTGGAACAAAAATAGATGAATAGAAAGTGTGGCATACCTTGAAGTAGATGTTGATGTATCTTGAGAAAGGATGCTCATTGATGTTGCTAGGGAAGCTAAAGGGTCTCTGAAGAAGAGCCACCTGACCCACTGTCTTGATGAGATACCTCTCATTGTGTGGAGGCGTCCAACCTATGAAGCAACATAGAAAGAAAGTAATTCAGGTTGTGGACATGACTTAGTTTTTAAAATTGTACTAATTGGATTATAAAGTAACAATGGGGGCAAGTACAATTTGAGTGATTTGAGTGACACATTCTTCCAAGAAGATTATCATTAAAATTAATTTGATAAAGCACCTCTCATTGTTTGTCAAGTCAAATCTACCAGGGGCAATGAATTTTGCTATCACTTTGTCCATTCAAGAAAATCACACTAATGTCATGTTTCCAAATGTAAGTCAAGGTAGTCGAGATTTCGAATCTAGCAGATCCTTGGTCATGTTACATGTTACAGTGTGTTACAGTAATGTTCCTATAGTTCAGACAGTATCATAACCAAAATATTGCATTCAAATTTAAAATCTGCTATAATATGGGCGGTCATAACATCTATGATTTGTTGACGGTCCTTCCTAACTGGGATTTAAAACTAATAACTGCTCATGCACTTACCACTCTTGAGAAGCAGATACAGCTCGTATGGAATGTCTGTCTTTGAAACGTCCACTGGAGCAGAGGAGGCCCTTGCCTGTGAGACAGCCACTGCAGTGCTGGCAGTAGCAGTTGCCATGGCAACAGCTTTGGCTTCGGCTTCTCTCCTCCTACTCTCCTCCTCTGCTCGCTGAGCTCTTTCCATCTCTTCTTGTTTCCTGAGTCTCTCCCTCTCGATTCTCTCCTGTCTTACTCTCTCTAGCATCTGAGGAGAGAAAAGAAGGGCAGGATGAGTCTGTGCCTCTACTGGATGTCTAAAGTAATGATACCCACTATGGGTTATGGATAAGCTACATTTATGTTGTCCAAGAAGGCATCACTTAGATAATTGTCAAGTAGTGTACTGTTCTAGTAGTAGTATAAAACTTCTACCCGAATACTTATATATCTGCATTACCAACAATGGTAATGAAAAAATCTTGCTTATCATATTGGTGCATATACTCCTGCAACCTTCATTTTTACCTCACCTTCACAAGTATCACACCCCTACAGATCTTCCTGTAACTTCGTCTCTCAAGGTACCCCCGGGTACCTCAACCAATTACAATCATCAACATCAATTGACTTACTACAAGGTACCGGCACAGATGCATCATTCCCTTGTACCTTGCCTGCGAGTATCACACCCCTATAGATCTTCCTGTACCTTCACCTCTCTAAATACACCCTGATATCTTAACCACTAACACAAAATCATCATCAACAACAATCAACAAAACTGTCTTACCACAAGGTATCTGCGCCGTTGCATCCTTCCCTTGTACCTGGCCTGCAAGAGTATCACACCCTTGCGGATCTTCCTGTACCTTCTCCTTTCAAGGTACCCCCTGGTAGCAGCCTGCAGGTGAACCACACATCGCTTGGTCCAGCGGAAGTGACGCCGTGCTAGGAAACCCCTGAGGCGTCTCTGGATGATCAGGACGGCTCCCAGGATGATCTTGGAGCGCTCATACTCCAGATAGCTCTCTAGAGATTCCTTCATGAAAACCTGTTAAAACAGATCACAACATCGAGTTTTGTTGTAAATCATGTATGTGTATTTTGAAATGAATCCCAAGGGTAATCATTACTGTACCCAGTATAATCTTGGAGCCCCCATTCTCCTTGATGCATTCTGTGGCTTTGTTCATCAACACAGTGTGGAGAATAACAAGAAAACATAATGGTAGATCTCATTCTTGGAGTCATAATGAAAGTATTCAAGCGTTGCTTGATTCCATCACATAGTGCATCAGAATGATCTTGGAGCTCTCAAAGTGTTACTAATGATACCATACTATAATCGCACAGCAAATGATCAAAATTATGTCTACTGTATCTAACATAAAATAAGTGTACACATATCTGAGCTTGTTATCATATTCCATAACCTCATGCCACAAATTAATAGTGTCAGTGTGTCAGTATTCAACAAGTGAGTGAATCTTTTGCCCCCAATCTATCAACAACAACATATTTCTTCTTTGTATTAGATCAGTTTTATGCCCCCACATTTCTATTAAAAGAGTGAAAAGTTTTACTCTCAAACTATAAAACATAATTCCTAAAAAGATGTTGTCAAATATTTGTTTGTTCCCTTACCTTTGAGGTACCCATTTGGAAGTCTTTCCTGAATCTTTCTCCGACTCTGAAGAGAATCTCCTGGGCCATCTCCTTCCCCGTCGCCCTGAATGTGACTGCTCTGCTGATCAGGAAGTGGTACCTGTCCATGTACACGGAAGAAAAATGTCAACATAGTAGATCATAAGAAGAATGTTCACAATACATATACAACCACAGCACATATGTGTGACCTTCAGCAAGACACTTTATCCACACTTGCTGCTCTCAACCCAGGTGTAGTAAATGGGTGCCCGGCAGGAATTTATTCCTTGAAATTCTTGATGCACCTGCTAGGCAGCTCGGCTACAGCCCAGGTAATAATATACCGTACGGTAATTCGCCTCGGAATATAACTTTTTAGATTGATTATAAATGCTGGTCTATTATTATTATCATTCATATTACCTCTGATACATTAGGCTCTCATCTAAAAAACAGAGAATTTTACCGTATATAATATATAGTATTGCGCCTCGGAATAGAGTTTCTAGATTGATGGCGCAAAATAAATGCTGGTCTATTATTATTATCATTCTTATTACCTTTGATACAGTAGGCTCTCATCTAAGAAACAGAGAATTTTTAACTATCATTAAACAGAGACGTAGGGTGGTGGGTGGTATAAGCTCCCAATTGTCTGCAATCCAATAACTGATCATTATGTCAGAAAGGACCACAACAGAAGTTGGATCACAATGCTGATGAAGGCTTCTGATGCTCAGCTAAAACCAAGGTAATGCAGCTTCTAGCACATATAGCTACTTCTACATGAATATGGGGTACACATTTTTCCCTCCTAAAAAAAAATCATTACTAAAGAGTTATGCATTGTACACACAGTTTCTGTTGGCAATGGGTTAATGGAAAAAATTATTACTAAAGATTGAATCCAATTTTACAAAAGATTATAGGTTACTGGACTATTAAAAAAGTTGAATTGAGCTCCCAAACTCTTACCTGGTGGTGAATGCCAGGAAAGTCATACGGATGGGGAAGCCATTCCTCCTGATGCGCACCGTCTCCAGCATGCCACCGTACCGCAGCTGGCTCAGCACCGTGGGGGTGTTAAACACCATCGGTGCCTTCTCTTCATTGGGCTTGATGCACCGCACAAAGAATGGATGACATCTAAGGGAAATGGATAATTAAGACAGAAAAGAAATTTTGTAACATTTGGTCTGGTGCCTGATACATCTGATGTGCACTGTGTCCAGCATCCGACGGTACAGCAGCATTCTCAGCACCGTGGCGGTGTTAAACACCATCGGTGCCTTCTCTTCATTTGGCTCGATGCACCGCACAAACAATGGATGACATCGGAAGGAGATGGGTTTTAATGACATAAAAAGCAACTGTTCACATTTGGTTTAACCCTAATGCCCGGCGCAGACAGAGCCGACTCGACTGGTTGTCATTCCGATCGGCTCAGTTTTCAGTGCCTCGCGACACACATTTTGCCAGTCGAGAGACAGTCGGATGCCAGTTGGGGCCGATTCAACACGATAAATCTGCTCCGACCGACCGGGCCCAACTCTAGCCTGACTGAAACCAGTCGGGTCGGGTCGATCGAGTCGGCTCGATATAGCTGCACAAACTAATAGTTTCTCTTCTAGGGCATACCAATTTAACCTGTTCAAGAGATATTGTGTATTAAGTGTAACTGATACTCTCACAAATGATCTCACTTGTTCATGATGAGGTCAAGCAGTGACTCGTTGAACCTGGTGCTGACAGTAGAGGGCCTCATCTTTTAATTAAATTACTGATGCCCTCTCCCATCTAGACTGGCTGTGACATTTGACCTTTGACTTGACAATCCTTACATCTCTGACTGTCATTAGTCTATGTTTACACACACTACCCTAAAGTTAATCAAACAAATGAATCCTGAGATATTTCATAAGAGGCAGTTTTTGAACAAAATGTAAATGTTGACCTATGACATTTGACTTTGAAATGACCCCATATCATCTTACTTGTTCATGGTCATGATGAGGTCAAGCAGTGACTCGTTGAACCTGGTGGCGACAGTAGAGGGCCTCATCTTCCTCATGGTATTACTGCTGCCCTCCCCCATCATGGATCGACGATTCTCAGAGGACTGCAGCTGGGTGAAGATGTCACCTATCACCTGTACAGAACAAGAATTACAAGATATTATAATATCAACCCATTCACTACAGGAACCTGGAGTAGCATGTATTAACTCTATTCCAAATGCAATATCTTTGGCCAAGTATTTGTTGGAAAAGGTCCAGAAGGTGGCTAGACCTCTGGTTTCACTGGGTGTAAAACTTCCCCTTCTCCATTCTATAGATGCCGAGCATCTGGCTAGATGGCAGAAGGTACCATTTTTACAGGTTTGGTATGACCCAGTCTGGGGTCGAACCCTAGGCCTCCCGTGCATGAGGCGTGCACATGCTAAGCCACGCTCTGTTAAGAAATAGACAAAATTAAAATTAGTAGCCAGTATTCTACCAAATTTATTAACTTAAGGTAGACCAAAACAGAAAGAAATTACCAGTAACCAGTTGAACCATTTCACCCCTGCGGAAATTGACTACCCTATTGATTGTTGTTGGCCAGAAAGTTTAGCATTCAGAATGCTCAGTGCATTAGGTAATTCTATAGCTAGCTGAATACCGCTCCTGGAGGGCTGAGGAGCGGTAGTGATTTTTAAGCACTCAGGCTTGCATCCAGTACATTTTATCAGGGTTGGCACTTCTTATCTCAAGCCCCTGGGCGCTGATGTCTCAGCAGAGGATTAGCAGAGAGTAGAGAGAATGAACCGCATAATCTACTAAAGAAGGAGAGGGGGAGACCATGGTAAAGCCCTGGCTCTGGAATGTCTTATCAGTTGGTTGCCATGCCAACTGAGATATGAGCAGAGCAGAGAGGGCAGGAACCAGGGCAGTTAATCTCTCTGGGCCTTGAGGGAAGTAAACCCAGCATGGGATTGTTGACAGTAGTAATACAACTGATAAGAATGTGGCCGATACGGAAACAAAAATGATCAAATTGATCACCGCGATGGTGGAAGACAAGCTAATGGGACAATCCCGTCATGGGTTAGTAGTCCATTTTTGAATCTTACCCGATTGGCGCTGTTCTTGAACATCTCCATGACTTCAGGCTTCATGACATCCCTGTTCTTGGCAATGAAGTTGTCCACGGCGTAGACCACAGGACCAGCGTAGTGTCTGATGCAGAATTCTTGCTTAGGCTGCTTGGGGCGTCCATAACACTTGTGGGATGAGTGATGGTAGTGACATTTGTCCACAAATGCCTTGTCTGTGCCCTATAAAATGAAGGAAATAGAACGGTATTATTACTTCAAAGTTAATCATATAATTCAAACACCATTATAGAATATCTTTCTAGAACATTTTTGTAATCACAATTATCATTATCATTTTCATCAATAAAAAAAATATATATAATAATATATATAATAATATATATTTCGACCAGTGCCTTTTTCCATTTGGAGGATTAAAGGGAGGAACAATGCTTATTAAGCTACGCCTATTATTCTTCCTTCTCAATCATTTATGATTATTCTTTGCATTATTTAAATATTGGAAGAAACCAAAGCTGTATGTATTAGTTCACCTTTCGCTTATAATAATATATATCAATATATTGATCATCATCATCATCATCACCACCACCACCACCACCACTACCATCAAAGCTATAATCATCATCAATTCATAACTACCACCATCCTCCGCCTACTATCATCTTCACCATTAAACTTACCATCATTATTATCATCACCATCATCGTCACCACCATTATCATCATCACCATCGTCATTATCATTATCATCATCATTAACATCGTCATCATCATCATCATCATTTTCACCATCATCATCACCACTACCATCACCATAACCATAATGATCAGCAGCAGCATCATCATAAACATCACCATCACCATCATTATCATCAGCAGCAGCATTATCATCATAATCATCATCATATCATCATCATCATTTACTTGTCAACAAACCTTTGGGAAGTTGCTCTCATCATCTAGGATGTGGAAGATTCCCGTTGGCCTCTTGGCTAGCAGATCTAGTACTGGTTGGTTGTCATGGAAGGTGATTGTCTGCCAGTCAATCTTCTCTTTGGCATATTCAGCCTAGCAAAGAAACACAGATGAATGTGTATTCAAACATATAAACCTGAGACCTTTGGATTGCTAGACTCGTGCCCTTCAGACTTGGGTCTATTGAGAAATTACAATATCAAATTGGGGTAGTTCGATATGAGATGACTTTTCAATGTGCTAATTGCATGCAATCTTCATCATAACTCATCAACTTGTTCCGACCAGTGCTTAGCATATATGGGGCTTGTGTCTATAGAGAATATGCCTCAAAGGAAAACAATATAGGGGTTAGTTGAGAATCAGCATCTGCTAATATAGGGGTAAATCATTTTTTATGATAATTTTTTTTTTACAAAAGTCTCTCTCTTACCTGTTCGAGTTGGAAGATGTGTTTGTTGAAGTAGAACTGCAGATGCTCGTTGGCATAGTTGATGCACAGCTGCTCAAAGCCATTCACTTGGAACTCCTGATCAAATAAAAGAAAAGCAGAGACTACTTTATGGGAACAAATACATACTGTAACTTTGTTGATAAAAGAGCTAGCAGCAGCACAAAAATGTGTGGATTGTCCTAGCCTCATTACAATCAAGATAAAATGGTTTTGAAGGGGGCATTTCAAATGAGTTAGTTTATAAGCAAAAGGGAATAAAGTTCTGGAAATGACTTTGAAGAAAAAGATAAATATATCTTCATAACATTTCTTTAAAAAATACCTGAGAATATCAATAGAAACTGCTCTACTTCTTAAATCATTATTTTGACTTCCACACTTACATTAATTTGTTCAAAATGTGTGTGTCACCCCCCCCCCCCCCCCCCCCCTCTTACCCCACAAGTATGTTGAAAACATTTGCATGTAAACCAAAAAAATGCATTGCCAGTTCATGTGACATACATTGTACATGCATTGATATTGTACTCTCATAAGTGCAGTCCATCCAATGATATGTAGCTTGGTGAAACTCAAATGGGTTAGGAAACATTACCTCAAATCCAAATATGTCCAAAATAGAGATGGAGGTGCTTTTGTTTGGCTTGTTTGTGATGCCGTTGATCTGCCTCACTAGCCATGAGAAGAGACCAGTATACAGAGACTTGGCAATTCCATCCCTGGAGGGGAAAATAATTGATGAACAAATAATGAATACATGTATTACAGAACATTAAAGGGGTCACTAAGACAAGCCACCAACTAGGGCCCTTTGTAGCTCAGTTGGTTTGTTTGGCTGGTTAGAGATTCCATTAATCTGTCTTACAAGCCAAGAGAACAAAATGGTATAGAAGGACTTAGCGATACCATCCCTTGAGTGACAGAGAATATATGACAGAACATTAAAGGATTATTGAGACAAGCCAACAACTAGGGCTCTTTGTAGCTCAGCTGGTCAGTGCACCGGTCTAGCTATATAAAAGGTCTCAGGTTCAAGTCAGGTAAGAGCTCAATACTTTGATATTTTTCCATTTTTCTTTGACTATATTTGTTAAATTATTGTTTAAATATTGTTCCTTATTATGTATTAGCAGCTTTTCTAGCTCATGAAACTGAAAGAAACAATTATAAATAATGTAACTTATATCTATCTATCAGGCTACAGTTCATCCAGACGTTGGACATAGCCCTCCTCATGACATTTCCATTCTATTCTGTCTCTAGCTATCCTGGGCCACGCGGCCGTTCCCATGTATGATATTAGTTCATCTCTCTATCTTTTCTTCTGTCTTCCAATTCTTCTCTTTCCCTTCCTTGGTTGCGATATGACAATCTATTGTCCTGAACATAAAAGTACCATGACCTAAATAATCAAAGATGGCTCGAGTAAGGAAAGCAAACTATGGATTAAAAAGCAGCAGCACCTGTTTCTAAATGTAATTCAAGTGATTTACACATACCTCGCATCTTCAGCCTGCTCTAGGGTTCGTTGGGTGAGAATCCTTTCTCCGATTGTTTCCTATACAAAAAGAAGCAAATTAAAATTAAAATTGATCTAAATAGTGGTTAGCATAGATCCTTGAACTGCAGAGAATCTAAAAATGCCCTTTTACCAACATGCTACAACAAGTAGATGCCCATTACTTGCGCAGTTTGGCTTATTAACATTTGGATGTCCCTTTATATAAATGCAATATCAATAATACAGTCAATTACTTACCCTATTGAAGATATAATGGAAAACATTGTATTTCTTATCAATAAAGATGTTTACAGAGGTTAAAGGGATCAAGTAACTTTGTTGACATATGCAAAAAGTGGTGAATGGTTGATACAATGTATATTGTTGTTATCTGATATGTCCACTGGGTATAGTGTGAAAATTTCAAGTTAACCAGTTCCCTACAAGTTTTTGAAATCCCCATAGACTTTGTACACAGCCCACTCGGTTCCCATGGTCAAGGGGTTAAATGGATGTTATATGGCCGAGTAATGAGCAAAAATGCAAAGTGATATTCACTAACTCATTGCACTGACTTTGTACACGGTTTCGACGATCCAGTGGATAATTTAACATCTGAACACTTCAATCGTAAATATCTTTTTAACGAAAAGGAAATTTTAAAAACCGAAACCTGTCCCATGCTTTTATTGTTAATACAAATACAAAAAGATATGAGGGAACTGCTAGCATTCCAATTGGATATTTAGGATTTGGACAATGTTACTAAGTCCCTTTAAAATACATGTGTTGTGTTGCAGTAGTTCAACATCTACTCTAGATCGTTATATTTACTCAAAAATCTAATTAAAATAGGCCCATATCGCCCCTGCAACTTAAATACTCATGATTAATCATACGCTCAATCAATTGACCTATGATCAATTCATTGTGAATATTTATGTTACAGCGCCCAGGACTAGTCACTCAAAATACACTGACTAGGTACATCAAAAGCATCATCACACTTCACTACAAACCTTTGGATACAATATTCTTAAACCCATGAGCGTACCCAGGTTTTTGTCCAGGGGGTGTTTTAGCTTCACTTAGTGGTGTAGTTGGGGTGTGTTTGATGTTTGAATACCTTAAACAGTAATTTTTTCGCTAAAGGGGGGTGTTTGAACACCCCGAACACCTCAACCCCCCCCCCCCCCCATCCTCGGTACGCATATGCTTAGACCCCAGAACATGACATTGAGAAGAACAATGATATTTTAAAGGAATACAAATTAATGTGTTGAGTTGCAGTAGTTCAACATCTACTGTAGATCAAAATGTCATCAACATTATCTGAACAAGTGCATCAAATTAGACAAATGCATCAAAACAATTTACTTCATAACTTTGGATGCAACGCTGCAATCTAAGTAATTATTTTCATCGTATTCAACTCTTGTGAGATGTGTTAAGGGAAAAACATTGCATGTGTAGAATTTTAAAAATATTTTAACTTCTACTTTAGATGTATTTGTAAAGTGTAAACCTAATGAAACGAGGCCAAAAAGTCATTCAAAATAATCTATCTGCATGCACAAAAAGCATCATCATGATACAGTTCACAATTTTGGATCTAACCTTTGATCTAGAAGTATTTACACTGCAGCAATTGCATGTAAATGTATCTTTTAAATATAGTTTAGAAAATTTAGCATTACAAATCTCAGATCTACACACAATGACTTTAATAACACAAGACCAGTATATACTCGTTATATTTTCCGGTGAAAATGCTCTGAATGAGTGAATCAATAGTATATTCACATTTCACTTTAACTTACATAATACTAGATACTACATTTCTTGTTGTACAATAGCACAATAGTAATCCTACGTATCCTACAATAACCCTAGGTTTAAGTTGCTAAAACATGAAGCAAGCTATTCCTTACTGTGACTTTGTAGAGGATAGACCCCTGCAGTTGTTGTGGGTTGAGTTGTAAGAGTCTTGCAGCAATAGCCAAGGCAGGTTCATTTGTCACTTCTACCATATGTTCAGACTGGTCTTGTGTCTAAAACAAAACATACAAGAAATAGAAACTTCTTAAAATTGAAAAACATTTTGTTTATGTGTATTCCAGAGGATTGAACCCTGCAGCCAAGGCAGGTTCATTGGTTACTTCTACCATACATGTATTTTCAGATTGATCTTGTGTCTACAGTGAGATTTATGAAAATATATAAGTGTAAACAAATACAAAAAACAAACATTTTGTTGTTGTGACCTTGCATAAGGATTGAACACTACCACTGGTGTGATGACTGCTGAGATAACAGTTCATCTTTGATAGTTTGTAAGTCTACATGCAAGAATTATTTTTCACAAGTGGTTTATTCGACAAAAAACATGTTATAAACAATGTTTGGGATGTCTTGAATGCTTAATCCAAGAATGCCTAAAGAAAGGTAAGGAAAGAGCTGACGAGATATAAGGGAACCTAGTAAGCAAATAATTGTCTAGTACTCAACAGTTACTGAGCAGAAAAGATACATCAAAGCATAACATTATAGAAGAGAGAACATGCATCAAATGGAGAAGTAAGGACAACTTAAAGAGAGAAGACATCAAAAAAGAGGAAAAGACAGATTAAAGAGAGGGAAAGAAAAGGAACAAGCCCACCAACCAAGTAGGCTAGTGACAGGTTGCCAAGGCGGATCATGGCTGCCAAGATGCTGAACACCGTATCCTGCATGGTGGGGTCAAAGTTCAATGTCGCCATGGCTAACCCCTTGTTCACACACACAAAATTTCAGCCCTTAATCATCTCTATAGAATCATCTCTAGCGATACGACGTATCGTTAGAGATGATTAAATCAAACCTGGTCGTTGTTCAGACACATGAGCATATCGGACACCAGCTGGTTCACAGCTGGCGGCGAACCCCCCCCCCCCCAAACATCGTATGACTGCGCAGTTTGCTACTGCGCAGTGTGTTCTCCTTTTTTTCTGCCTGCCGTCACCTGTGCGCGCGAACGTTCGCTTTAAGCCACGCCCAGTTAGTTAGGGTCCCGATTTAATCATCACTAAAGCGAGCTTCGGTTGTTCACACACAAATTCGCCCTGATTCTATAGTCAGCTCTCGTACGAAACGGTGATAAAACCAGCGTTTCGCTAGTCATCTCTAACGATACGTCGTTTCGTTAGTAAGCGTTCAGACACACGAATTTTTAATGGGAAGCTGATTCTATAGTCAGCTGCTGATTCTTTAGTCATGATTAAGGGCTGAAAATTTTTTGTGTGAACACGGGGTAAGATGGTGCGAGAAAGAGAGGGGATACAAAAGGGCCAAGAAAACCAAAGCAACCAACCTTTGAGTATGCCAGTGACAGGTTGCCAAGGTGGATCACGGCTGCCAAGATACTGAACACTGTATCCTGCATGGTGGGGTCAAAGTTCAGTGTCTCCATGGCTGAGATGGTGCGCATGAAGTCGTCAGCGTCGTTGCGTGTGTCCACACGACTGCTGCCACCTTGGTTGAGGTACGGGTAGCGCTCGGCCTGAGTCAGCCCATACTTTGCCTTTTCACCGATGGACATCCCTGCCAGCATTTGGTAGAAGATGTGGTAGTTGCGCTCCCCAGAAGCCTACCACAATGAGATCAAAAGAAGAAAAAAATCAAGATTGTTTTAGTTTTACAATTATTTAGTCAAGTGAAAAGTGTAATGTACATAAAATGGTTGGGTTTTCCTTGATTTTATTAGGGTATTTATCAACCAAATAAAAAAATATATAACTGTACCATCTTTATTTACCCATTGAGGATACCAGTAGTACTCAATTTATCTTGGTTATTGGCCTGTGGAATGTTCTACGAATATCAAATCCTCCTTCTTGTTTTACTTACTGATTTCAGCGCTCCACAATACACAAGCTTTGCTTCCTAGTGGATCCCTACATTTGCACAATAAGCAGTATATAAGTGTACAGTACATGCATATAATACAACTTCTTTTTCTTTTGTATAAATTATACAGCGTTAGATTATATTGTGTATTAACCAAAGAGTAACTACGCATTTTGTGGAAATGGAGGAATAGAAGTTGAACTTGAATTTGATTATATTCAAGGGTTTTGCTTAAATAAATTAAGTCACACTTTGAATGCCAGGGATTTTAAAGCTCTATACCATATGTTTGGTGCAATTGGCAATCAAGGACTTAATACATATCCAGTGACCTCACCTGTCTGACTACTCTAGACTTCTCCATCAAGTATTCTGTAGTCCTAGCACCTGTGATCACACCTCTGTATTGTACACAAGAATTGTAAAGAGACAAATTAATAGTGTATGATAAATGATAATTGTAAATGAACATGAACATACAAATTATACTCCTATAGTGTATTGGTTTTTTTTTTCACATTCTCTCACTAAGATTTTTACACAGAACTGCCTTTCTTATATTTTTTAAACAACATTCAATACACTTTTCCTTCAAGTATTTGCAACCTCAAGTTTAAACACATAAAAACCAAAAGTCATAAACCCGTTCTTCTATAGGGATGTGACAATGAATAGAAATACATTATAAAAATGTTGGTATCAAATGAAATGCAACAAGGGCAGAGAGATTTATGTTATAATAAAAACAGGATACTAACTGTTGGAAGAAGACTGCAATGTATTTGCCAAAGCGGCTGGAGTTGTCATTGCGGATGGTCTTGGCATTGCCAAATGCCTCTAGAAGGGGGTTAGCCTCAAGGATCTGAATTAAAAAGAAGAGAATGATAGAAATTCACTTTTTTGCCTTGTGGCCCAGTCAAGTAAGAAAGGACATGATTCTTCACATTCTAGTGGCCCCAAACCTGAATCTGGTGGCCCAAAACAAAGAAAACACAAAATAATGTTATATTTGGTTGACCATTCAGGCCAGTAGAATTTAAGATCAATTAATAATAGCGTAAAGCACTTAGAGATGATATTGTATCATATTAGGCGCTATATAAATCAAACCTATTGTTATTATTTATTATGATTAATTTGGTGGCCCAAAGCTAATTTTTAGGGACTCAGGCCAGTGGGCCTGTGCTAATTTCAAGTAATGTATATTGTTGTTGTAAATAGTTAATAGTAACAATGGGAAGGTGAATGTTTTTGCTATATGGGCCATTTAAACAAAATTAAATAAGTGCATATAGTCATGAACAGAGCACCACAATGAACACAGACAACACATATAATGAGTACAAGAATATACCTCCTTGGGAGACTGCAATTAAATGAATAAGAAATGATAACTGTTTATGATACGTGTATGATATGCTAAACCAATTACCAATAACTATTAATTCAACTTTTGAAAATATACCCCTGATATCCAGAGTAATTCAATCTGTAGCAATACAGGGGCTTGATTGTTCTCATCGATAAACAAGAGAGCTAAATTTTGATTATTACAATTATTTGATTTAACTTTTTTACATTTGTGTACCTGTTCTGTAATGAGGTTGCCTGGTGCCTTGTTGACAGCGGCTAGATACTGCATGATGAGTTTGGTGCTCTCTGTTTTACCTGCCCCACTCTCACCACTGATCACAATGCACTGGTTCACACCCGTCTGAGTCATCCTGAGGTACGCACCACTGCCTATGGCAAACAGATGCCTGAAAAAAAGGAGATAATGTTTTGAGTCAGGAAACACTGCCTATTGTACACTGTTCAGTGTTTCCACACATACATGATGGGTGCTGTGCTTTCTGCTTTACCTGCCCCACTCTCCCCACTAATCACAATACACTGGTTCACATTCGTCTGTATAATCCTGAGGCACACACCGCTGCCTATGCCTTAGGCAAACAAATGGCTGAAAATACAAGTAAATATTTTGAATAAGAAATGATTGAAAAGGAGCAGGTTAATCACAAAACACTGGTTCACACTTGTCTGAGTCATCCTGAGGTACACACCACTGCCTATCGCAAACAGATGTCTTCAATAAAATTTTGAGTTAGGAAGCATACTCTACTGTTTGCATTTCCGTGTTTCCACATGTACATGTACAGGCTGTGTTTAGTGATTTCTGCTTTACCTACAAAATCATATTTTGGGTAGTTTCTGACAAGACTTTAAAATATTAATTAATTACATTTATATAGCGTTTTATACTAATGTTTCAAAGCACTGTACTATGTGCCACTTTTTCCTTGGCTTTAGCCGAGCTGCTCTGATAATTGGCACAACAATTAGCATTTCAAGGAATAAATTCCTACCTGGTTCCCATGCATAAACTACATCTGGGTTGAGACCAGCAAATGTAGATAAATTGCCTTGCTGAATGATCACCTTCTATAGTGTGACCCTCACAATGCAATGCAGTATGTCTTATCAAACAACTGGTAGGGATTGAGTCTGAAATGCTGTATCTCCTTCATGTGTTGAGTTCTCCTAAAACTAGTTCCCTTGTCTCACAATAAGGATGTATACAGATTGTTTATGGGTTTGCAATGTAATTTTGTATGCAAAGAATGCTTACAAAATCAAAAGGATGTTCTGAACAAACATAAACACAACTATTTTATTACGTATTACTACATTCAAAACAAAATATTCAACAATGCCACACAATATGAAATATTTACTTACCAATATGAAGCATGTGACGCGCATCCACAAACCAAGTTCTTCAAACTTTTGTCAGGATTTGTTTGATTAACTTTTTTTCTTTTTTTTTAATATAACATGCTATTGTGAACAATTGTGAACTGTCTGTTATAAATACAAATATTGCAAAAGAATAATAGTTTTTTATTTAGTTTATAATCAAAGTGTAGTAAACTTACGGTGGGAGATGACCAATGAGTTGTCCTTCATATCTTCTGACCATCTCAATACTGTATGTGCCATCAAATAGCTTGTAGGGGTTGACCGCTACAAGAATGCTGCCTGTGTATGTCTGTCAGAAAGAGTAATGGGAAAACTAAGTGTTAGGATTGCCTTATAACCAACAAAACAATACATTTTCTTAGTATAATCTTAATAATGTGTGTCCAGTCAAGCAACTTGTATGTACTTAGTAACCCATTCCCTTCGAGTTTATGGAATCCCCATATACTTTGTACACAACCCATCCGGTTCATGTAGTCAATGGGTTAATTGGCTGGTACAAGGATGCTGCAAGTTTATGTCTAATAGAAACAACAGAGAAGTATCTTGACACCTGTCAATCATGTTTTAAAAAATCATTGTTGTCATGCTGAAATTAAACTTTACAGTCATCTTGCACTTGTCTAAAATATGTCAGAAATATGCTATAACAAGATGAAATCAACATGGAAGTTTACAACTGCTAACTTGACATTAAAGAGAAATTTGAGCTCTAGTTATCTCAAATAAATGGTTTATTATATTAAAATGTCTGTTTGCGTCAAATCAACGCAAAAATATATGTAGGCCTAGTTGTATTTTGGCTTTCAAAGTAAGCAGAGTAAAAATGAACTTTTTAAATGTTGGCGGGGGGGGGGGGGGGGGGGGCGCTACTTTTCAAGCTTGCCGGTGTGACAGGGATAAGTGTCCATGTGTCCAGGGCAAAGTTAATCTAGGGATGGCTGTCCAAATCACACCTGAAATGTGCGTTGTGTGTGTGTGTGTGTCACATGTAAAGCAATGTTTTGTGGCATATTAGTTCAATTTTTATTTATTCAAGTTAATTTTTATTGAATTAACACACAAAAACGTTTACCTCGTATGAGTGACGTCATCTGCGTAAGTGTGACGTCATGTTTGAGAATAGTATGAGCTATTTCTGTCAAAATTAAATTTTACTGCAAATAATCAACCATTACTTTAACCAATTGTGGTTGCATTAATTATAAACAAACATTCTGCACCCAACATAATTTTACAACTCTTTTACAGGAATTCCAACCCAGAAATGTAAGCCTCTTGAAATGTACACAAGCAGGAATTCAGTTGTATGCTTTGTCTGACATTTACCCCTGTGGTATGCAATAATCTTACATCCTGAAATCTTGCGATTTAACAACAGAATAAAATTTGCAGAATTAGTTATTGCTTTAAAAAATATTAATTTTCCATAATTGCTGCAAAATGTGACATTATTTACAAGCAGCTTACATATATTTGGACATGATTTTACACTTTACACTTGATATTATTCATATTTGCAGAGTTTTGAGTTATACAAGTGCTTGATTTATGAGTAATGTTACCCTTTTCACATTATATTTTTAAACAATTAAGGAAAAGTGTTTTTTGGTTTTTATTGGAAATGCAGTGAAAGTGAAATTCTACATTCAGACTAATGGTAGGTTGCTCAGAAGTGATGTCACAATCGGAAAAAGAAATATGTTTATCCAACTTTTTGACCGATCGTTTCTGTTTTTCAGTGCCATGGTGCCTCAGTGGACTCAAGTCACTCAGAGCTATTGATTTGTTCCTAAATGCACACTATATAGTATTGGACGAATTGTATCCCAGACACTTAGCCTTCTGACAATCCTTTTTATTCATTGAAGATTAAAGTTATCCATTAACTTTTTTTTTTTATTCCCCAAAAAGAATATTAGAGTATTCATTTATATACAAATATCATTGAAGTGAATGATATGTGATATGTTCATAGATAAGGAACTATTTTACCTAGTGTTTACCGAGCAAAAAAAGAGAAACAAATTAATGTCAGATTTTATCCCGATCGTTCCCACAAAGTATCAAATTCAGATACTATGGACGATCAAAATATCGACATTCAGATACTTTTGACCACAATCTGAAATTTTAAATATCTCCATAATTAGGAAGACATTGGAAAAATCAAAACCCATTTTTCTGTTATAATAAGCCAAACAACAAGATAGAAGAGAAATGTGAAAGCTCCAAGTGATTTTAGTTGAATTTGATAAAGTTAATGGATCACTTTAGTAGGGCATTATACTATTCATGCAAATTTGTTTGAAGGACGGGGTCAAGCAGAATATTTCAATTGAATTTGGCATTCAGATTCATTTTATTGCCAATAAGTTATTACCAGACTGGCATTTTCTGTTCAACCTTTAGCTAAAATGAAATGAAATGTGCTAGCCAGTGATAGGGTGCTAAAGTGATTACAGCATACTTATTCAATATAGATCCAATTATCTAATATCTTATTTATGCATTTTTGTTTGAAACCCAATACGTTCTTTTATTTTTGTTTCTTTGTCTCTCTTTTCTCTATAGCACATAGGGCATGTTTAAATCGCTATGTGTAATGCGCTTTATAAAAATTGCCTATTATTATTATTACTATTAAAATACCTTACTATTTCATACTCACATATATGAGTCCCTTATCATATCTTGTACTGAGGTTAAACAGGATGGAACCTTCATGGAGATCTCTGTGCAAAATACAAACATTTGATATTCATTATTTTCATTGAATAACATAAAAGCATAGCCTATTTAACCACCCTCTTGTATGTAGATGAACAAATACAAATATAATCACTACATAAGTCAAATCAAATTGCATTTTTTTTCAAATTAATAATAATAATAATAATGATAATACACGTAATTATAATAATAATTATAATAATAACACTAATAATAATGATGATAATATTAATAATAATAATTAGTAATTAATACAAATAATAATAATATTAATAATAAGAAATATTATTAATAAGTACAAATGTTGCCTTTTGATGCTTGAATGCAGTGCTTTTGCAAGTAGTAACTTCGTTAAAACTGAGATCTTGTTCTTGCTTCTTTCTCTTTCATCCCCTCTCTCTGACATCCCCCATCTTACCTAAGCTCCACCATATCAGGGACGCTCTGGATCTCCATCTGATCATGTCTGATCCTCAGCAGCTTCCGAGGGTCATCAATTGTGTGTTCCTGAAGAAGGAAAGTATAATTATGATAATTATGTGATGTATACTGTATCTTATAGGGAAGGCGATAATTGAATCATGTTTGTGTGGGAATATTGCTCTCCTCGTAAAGAACATCTTCTGAAGATGTGAAAACACTCTACATTGATAAGATACTTGGTTTCCAAGGGGATGTGAATTGGTATATGAATATTTCTATTTTGTATAATAAAAATAAGAAGAAGAGTGTTATATTAGAAGTGTTCAGTATTAGCAAAATATACTAATGGACACATGTATGACAGTTATACAATTTACACCATTAAAACTTCTTATTATAATTTTGTTTCAATGCATGTCAGAATAAAACTGCAATTGGTTAACATTTTGCCCAGGTATGGTGATTTATTTCAAATAAAAAATATTAAGCTTGACACAGCTGTTTCCAAGCCTCCTTGTATGAAAATGTGCTAGCACTGCATTGAGAAGAGCCTCGGTGGTATCCATGGTGATGTTAATTGATGTGTGACCTATTTTATCATTATCAAGACATCATGATACTAGTAATTGTTTTTTTTTCTTTAGGGCTAGAGTCACCGAGTACATATAACAGTATTGAAAAACAGTTTCAGATGAGCACGAAGCATAAAGGGCTCTAGTAAACTTGTTGACATATAGAAAACTGACAAAGGGTTGATGAAATGTGTGTGTCTGTGATCGAATATGTCCACTAAGTGAAGTGATGAGTGAAAATGCAAAGTGGTAAATTCACTAAATCATTGTACTGACTTTGTACACAGTTTGAATTCTCCTGCATGGAAAATGTTTGAATCCAAACACTTCAATCATACGGGGGTGGATATCTTTATAACAAAAGACAAATTTGGAAACCAACACCTGTTCCAGGCATGCTTCTATTGGTAATAAGAAAACAACGAGGTATGTGAGAACCGCTAACCTTAAGTTTTAGAATTTTTGTGGATTTTGACAATTTTACTAGATCCCTTTAAGTCATTTTGTGGATTTTGACAATTTTACTAGATCCCATTAGGTCATACAATCCTTATAATAAACAACCTAAAATCATATTTAATAGTGAAATACTTAATTTACTTTGCACTATTTGCTATATATTAGGCACAGAAGTATAAAAAGGCACCTACTACATGTGTGTGGTAATTGATTAACATATTAAGATTATTACAAAGAGACAATTAAATCATATCATCCCAATTTAAAAAATACAAACAATATCAATTTTTTCCTTCATTTTGTTCTTTTTACTATTTACATCAGTTAAAGAAGAAAACAATCATACACAGTCGGCTTGTGGTTGCACCATGTAAGAATGGGAATGGGGAGTCCTAACTTGGTATTCTTTCTTGGGTAGTCCTAAAAAGGACTGTTGGTAGTCCTAGAAAGAACTGTTGTTATTCTTCCTGAACATGTAGTTCTAAAAAGAACTACTGAACCGGTATGGGTCATAGTAAGGAGAGAATGGGTGGTATCAGTATAACCCATACTGGTGCTGTAGTTCTTTTTAGAAAGTCTACAAGCTCAAGAAAAAACAACAATAGTCCTTTCTAGGACTACCAGTCCTTTTAGGACTACCCAATAAAGAATACCAACAGTCCTTCTCAGGCAGGACTCTCCAATCCTCTCTTCTCATATGGTGCAACCGCAAGCAAACTGTATATCTACATGCACATCACCATGGCAGCACATACTTACGAGTAACATCTAAAACGATAATACTGATCATCTTTAACTATAATTAGCATGTGTGGGTGTAAGTATGATTACATGTGTGTTTGGATTCCGTAGAAGAAGGTATCTTAGTAATCAAGAGATGTTGAGTTCAAACACATTCAAGGCAATGTATGACGTTATTCATGTAGTGACTCATCATGCTCTACAGAGTGTTTACAAAAAAGCGGAACCCAACTTCCACCAGCAATATCTTATGTAGTGAACATAGTTATGTTTATTGTCATATATCATCGCAAAGATAATTTATTACTCTTTCATTTGATACCATATTTGTAATAATTGAGCTTGTAGTTATCGAATTGCAAGCATTTTAAACGAGCAATGTTAAAATTGCTTTGCGCACAAGATTTAGATCTATTCATCAACACAGTATGATGGTCATTCATTGAAACCTCTCCTTGTGTTCGTTTGTCTTGTAATCCTTTTGTTCCGTAAATAAATGAACATGGAGATACTTTTTAAATCAGTTCCTTGCCTGACCATGCAACTAACCACTGAACACGAGCACAAACCTATGCGGACAGACATGGGGGTCATGTGGAAGGACATTTGGGATGATTATGGACCATGAACTCTTCTCAAAGTTGAATAAAATGTAAAACTATGAATCAAGAAACATCATGAAATGTTACTTGACTTGGCTACTGTTTCATTCTTTACATTGCATTTAACAATTACTTTCTACTCTTGTGCGCAAAGTACTTTTTACATAACCCTTTTTAAATAGGTTTTATTCAATCATGCATGACGTTATCACAACATATTTGGTATCAAACGAAAGAGAATGAATTAACCTTTGATATGACATATTGCAATAAATATAATTATGTTTATTAAATAAAATATTGCGGGTGGAAGTTGGGTTCCGCTTTTTTATAAACACCCTGTATAGTATTAGTGTACTTAATATTTGAAACATTAGCCATTCCCGTTTTGTAAGAAACTTATCACTAAATTTTCCCCACAAGGTTTGTTTTCGGCGAAATTTATTGTTTAGATAAGAGCTCATTTGGTTTTCTGTTTTAGGCACTTGACATAATACTATCTGTAGTCAGTGTTTGAGAAAGGATATCCACACCCTGTGAACTTTGTATGTACAAAGTGCATGCAATTAGCAGTGTACACACATTATTTACATAACTTCTATAAAGCTATAATGGTACATATGCATATAATGCAAGTCAGTTTTTCATAATATTTGTAAGCAATTGTTTCCAAAGCTGAAACATTTTCCTATTACATAAAATGTGTATAATATTCTTAACTTGCAGTATTCAAAGATATATAAGTTGTGCACTTCCAATTTCATTCTCTAGTCTAGACAAATTATACTAGATAAATCAATTGTCTTAATTCACTCCCCACCAGTAGAATATGATAAAATTGCCATCAAATATTATCCAGAATAAATTAAAATAATATCTTAATGCATACATATATGTAGTACATGGCTCAGCTAATTAATAGCTTTCCTAAATGGAGAAATGAAGGACTCCATACTCAGGTTTCTTAGCAACCAAGAAGTGTTCAATCCACGAACATGTCAATTCATTAAATGTAGAAAGAAATCATAAGATCCTGTTTTTTATAAAATTGTAATTTCTGAAAAATTCTCACGTTTCTTAGCAACAGGGAGTGGATAATCCATACGATAGAGCTGCAATGAAAAGGATTACTGTTTGCAACTGACCGTCTTGGGCAAAACAAAATATATATATTTGTAGGTTTCATCAATGAAGAAATATTGCCATTATGGTCAATTTACATGCAGTTCACGCAAGTTAGAAAGTGCTGTCAATAGCAAAAATTGTTAAATTACCTTTCTTTTCTTTCTGCATTTTGCCCATTAAAATAGGATTGGATTTACTAATAATAGCACCTTATAAATTATGTGACACGCTATAGCAAAACCCTACACTTGTCGGTAATTCATGTTTTGAAGAAACGGGCATTTTAAGTCCACATAACGTGTGTAAAAGACTAATGATTGTAAAATTGAAACAATCATATATTCGTCAATCATTGACCAATTTGTTTGAACAAAGCATCAAATGAAAGCTTGTGATGAGGCCTTTCTAATGGCATGAAAATCTACCTTTTGATTTTTACTGACAAGTGCAGGGTTTTGCTATAGCCGATCACAAATGACAAAATTAAAAAGCCCTCATTTACTCAATAATAAATCTCAACAAATTTAAATGCAAGGCTTTATCACTGTGCTTAATACAGGAGCCTGCTGGGCTATGTACAAAGTCTATGGGGGATTTAAAAATCTCAAATGGAACAGGTTATTAAATGTATGCACTTGTCCAGGTAGTAATTATGCCTGGTTGTAATAGCATTATCAACTTGGGAATTATCATGACTACAAGCACTGATGGCATAATGTAAAAGCCTGGCTTTTTTTCCTTCATAATAATAATATAAAGATTTTGTATAGCACATAGCACATTACAATGCACGTCCCTATGCGCTTGTAATGAATTATTACCCTGATCGTTACCCATACAATTAATATCTTGCGCACCATCTCAACTCCCTGGTGTGCATACTAGCCAAGTGCAGCCATATGATAGCTCCCAGGCCAATAAACAACCAACCAGGTACCCATTTATACTCCTGCCTGGGTAGAGAGCAGTAATATGGATTAAATGTCTTGCTGAAGGACATAAATGACGGGACATCGATGGGGTTTGAACTCACGACCTGTAGATTTGAAGTCAAGTGTCAATTTGATCTTGCCACACCATCCCCATTAAGTATTCATGACAAGTAATATTAGGTACTGCAGATAAAAGATAAAGTCTTTTTATGTTGCATAGTAACCTAGTAACGTAATGTGGATTTTTATATTAAAATGCATACATCTAACATTGATTAAATCTTATGCTAGGAAAAAATCATTTCAATATATCCAATTCAGGGAATAATTTACCTCCTCAAATTTGATTAGCACTTTTAACCGATGGATAAATATTTCAAATGAAATTCTGTACACCAGTCATATTAAAAATGCATAGCAAATTGCGATGCGATACCAGGAAAATTATTCCCTGCAATTTGTTTGATCAAGGAGTTACGTGTACATGGATGGAATTACAACTCTCAATAATTAATCAGGACACTGTCTGTAACTTCAAGATGAACAAAAGAAATTGGACCTTGTGGTTTATTTGAAGTTAGATCTATGATGCTAACAAGAGTTACCTACTAATATTGTCTTAATTCATAATAACGATTTTTACATTTCCGGACAAATCAACTAGGTTTTTATTATGTTATCCTTATTGATTAATGGTTATTCATGATGAATAAGAGGTGGATTGGGAGATACATTTTTGAAAACTTGGATATATGACGTAATATATTTAAGAACAAATTGCAGCAATTTGTGTAACCAGCATAAATATATAGAACTTTTTATTTGATATACATGTAGGTTGTGATAGCATTGTCAACTTTGAAATTACAATTATGCATTAATTTCATATACAACTAGAAGGCCGACAAAGTCAGCATACCCACGCCTCCCATTAGCCCTGTTCTACCCCTTCGTCGGCCTCAACCCTGTTTTGCTTACCGATGCATCCTAAAAACATAGTGATCAACCGTTGAACAGAACGAGATCTGGCAACGTTGCTGAGAGTTGATGCACAGACGTACGTTGTATCGCATACAGCAGGCTAACCAGCGCGTTTTAGGCACGATTTGGTGAAAATGCCTAGGCCAGGGTGTAGGCCGCTTGCTTGCGGCGCGGCAGCCCCATGGCGAGGCAGTGTACAAAATTATTGACAATGAGACTGCACACTGTTTTACTTTTGTATAATCAATCCATTTTCCCCTATTTTCCTGATTCTAACCAGTCTAGATGTATTCAATATGTAAAAATGAACATCTGTTCATCTTCACATTAGTGTCGGGTCAATAATAATTATTAAATAAATAAATGTATTTTTCGGAAACTTACCAATTTCTTGGCGCTTCAAAGTTCAGATCAGCGTGTTGCAATTCAATTCCGTTCCGTATTAATTAACCCGGAATCGAAAGTACCGTACCATAACATATGGTACCGTGCGCGCGATCGCGATGCACACCTGGACTAAACTAACTTGTTAGTTGCTGCTCGATTGGATTCAGCGAGGTTACCGTACCGCGCCTATAACGTGCAGATATTATTTAGGCACACACGTGCATTAAATACATACTCAAACTTCAAGGTTCCACAGAATTTGCAGGGGTCAACCAATCATCACCAAAATCTAATCGATTCTTCCATGTCACTATCCAAACATTCCCTGAAAATTTGGTGCAAATCCGTTCACCCGTTCTCTAGTTATCTTGTACACAAACAAACAAACAAACAAAAAAAAACAAAAAAAAACAGACAAACAAACAAACATACGGAACCCTTTACATAACCCCCTGCCGATTTCATCGGCGTGGGTAACCACTGATGGCATAATCTACTTATTGCAGTAATGTGTGTGATCAGTGTAAATGTATTCAGATTTAATATGTAACTATATGCAGTGATTATGCCTGGTTATGACTGCATCAGTGTCGACTTGCTACATTAAATAGCTCTTTCCCTTGACAAGTGATAAGTACAGAAGACTGAGTAGTATTTTCAAGTCTCATAGTTACCTAGCAACCAGAAGTGAATATGTATAATTCATATACATGAATATACTGGATTTTGTTCAAATACACATGTACGTGTGCATATCTTTTGAATGTCATATACATTCCAGTTGCCTACTTGCCAATAGCCATTAGCAACTAGAAGTGGATAAGCATCGGGAAGTTGTGAAACAAAAACATTATCTTCTTATATTAATGCAATGTATGTCAATATGTTGGAATGTTTGGCCATCTAATCTACATTTATACATGTGAAACACTGAAAGAGCACAGTCCAGAAAATTGTGCCGTGTATGCACAACTTGATTTAGTATGATATGGAAAGCATCAATCACATGCAAACTAATCAGGAAATAAAATTAGGATAATAACAAAATCGAACTTCAGCGATCACTTTTAAATGATGCATGTTAAATTTGGCAAAAAGTGGGGATATGAACATCCATGAATAATTTATTTGAATGTCAGAAAATGCATTGCTTCTTGTGATTATTTCAAAGCATACTAGGGCAAACTGTGTCCTTTTAAATGCAACTAATCAGAGTTCTCAATTTAAAAATGTCTTGATTTGGGATATAGCCATTTTATGATTTACCCCTAGCCAAAGAAATATTGCATTTCCCATAGATGCTACACCATGCTACACCAGTTTCCCCTAGTTATTAAATTTACTTCATAATGTGCTTTTCCAAAAAAAGTGATATTTGCCGATACTTCAATCATATATACCAATATCATTGTAAGATTCTTCTGAATAGGAACCCTGTTTACCTAGTGAAAACAGGGAAATTGCTGTCAGATTTTATGAGCTACTGCCACTGATTTTGACTAAATTCAATCACAGATAATTTGCTATACTTATAGCCTATACAGGGTGGCCCAGAAATAACGGAACGGGGCACTTCCCAAAATAAAGTAACGAAATGACTGAGTCCATCGGATAGTATGTCTTTTCAAATGAAAATTGATACCAAGAACATTAATTTTGGTCGTGTAGTTTTTGTTTTAGAGCGCTGTGAGTGACACCATGTCAGGGTTCATTTTTCTTCAATTTTGACTGACCTATTGGCTAAAGAATGAACCGAACGGCTCGTCATAGAATTACGATGCACAATGATGCGGACACCTTTGTTAGTGTGCATTCGACTGAATAGCCACAGCACCGTAATTCTATGACGAGCCGTTCGGGTCATTCTTTAGCCAATAGGTCAGTCAAAATTGAAGAAAAATGAACCCTGACATAGTGTCACTCACAGCGCTCTAAAGCAAAAACTACACGACCAAAATTAATGTTCTTGGTATCAATTTTCATTTGAAAAGACACACTATCCGATGGACCCAGTCATTTCGTTGATTTATTTTGGGAAGTGCCCCGTTCCGTTATTTCTGGGCCACCCTGTATAGGGAAACATTTGATAAATCAAAACCCTGGCCTTTGATTTGTTACCATATTTATAAGCCAGATAACAAGGTACAAGAGAAATGTGGGTACTCCAAGCAATTTGACAAAGCTAATGGATCACTTAAATATATATCAGCCAATGTGTAAATTATTCAAAACTTTGCAAGAAGCTGACAAATCTCTGACATTAAAGTCATACCTGTAAAGTGTCCAAATCCACGAAAATTACTTGGAGCTTCCTTGTTTCTCTTCTACCGTGTTGTTTAGCTTATGGTAAAAGAAGAATAAAATAGGGTTTGATGTTTTCAAATGTCCCTTTAGTATGAAGATAATTATCATTTAAATCTTTTATTTCAATCACGTTGATTAACGTTTTTGATCAAAAGTACAATTGTCCTAGCTGAGAACGTCCGCATGCAGCATGCGTGAGAACATTCCGGAGATTGAACTTTGAGCCGAGCGAGTGCAAATTCCATGAATTCTGTACTACGTGTGTAAACATACACGGGTGCGAATATCTTAAACGGATCATTCATTACTGCGACAAATGTATGGCAGACCATCAGTATTCAGTGATAAAATATGAACTCAATATTCGTTTTTTTCACTAGGTAAACAGTGTTCGTTTTCTTTCAAACTTTCACAAATCTTTCAATTGTATTTTACGATGATATTGATATAGGATTGAAGTCTCAAATGTCATTTTGTGCAATATCTGACACTTTACAGGTATCACTTTAAAAGCAAGTCTAAGGACAAGTATAATATGTGACCGCTTACACCAAAACCCACATAAAGTCGCGGTATATGATTCTCCGCTATGAGCCAAAGTATGTAATTTTTGCTGAAAAAATCAAATGTTAAAACGTTACTTTACCTGAAAGCATAATCTTTTCTCTATCGACTGTTTCAAATTTTGAGTCTTAAAACGAAGCCAAAGTTGAGTTAATGGATTCAATGGATAGCTCCTCCGCACTACGCGCCTGAGTGACCCTAATCTTTAGAGCCTCTTTTCTCCTCATTCTGTAAAACTAGACCTTCCCACTCTCCTACATTTAATCGCTTTGTTGAATAGGTTCGGGGTGTCCAAATTTGATGAGTTATATATCATTTTAAAGCTTAGAGTCTACTCTTTCCAGCTAGATAAAAACATCCACATTCATGTTTGTCAACTTTTTGGGGGTTTTGGGATAAGCGGTCACATATGTGAATAACAGTAAAAACTGGGGCACTAAAAGCTGTCTTCATTTGACCTTTGCAAAGTCTGTGTTTTATCTGTTTTATTACTTTTATATCAGTATATTTATGATGGGGAATCCAATGTTTACATTGTTGCCATAACAGTTCCTTGTGATTCGATTATCTTAGTACGTAGTAAAAAAACTACCAGATAACAGGGTAACTACCTCATTAAAATAACAAATTAACTTTCATTTCATGGTTCAAATTACAACTAAATTTTAAAAATTTACAAATTTGAGACTAGGATAAAAAGTTATTTTTTACCACATTTTGTATTGTTTAAAATAGTGTTCTTTTTATATGCAATAGACATCCACTCAAATATCCAAGATGAAGATAGATTTTAGCATTAATTTGTGTATACTCCCAGCTTAGTAGCATTCTGACTTCAAATACTGTAAGTCCAAAAGATAATAGGCAATATATTCTATATCAGCACAAATTTACTTTCACTAGTAAACTTTGAGAAGTGTTCAATAAAATTTGAATTGAAATTTGAATTGAATTGAATTGATTTATCATACATTGTCATGTCAACTGTTATTAAATTATTTCTTGTAAATTTGAAAAAGCTATTGTACAAACGAATATCCTACACAATGTACCAATTCCATTTCACTGCTTTAATAAAATATGTTTTAACACAAATTAACTTTCACTGGTGAATTTAGATGAAACTTTTCCCATTCCTTTCCATTTTAAGAAGTAATATGTACACATTTTTAATAAAAAAAACATCTTTCAACTGTTCCAAATTATGATACAGTTTCATGCATGCATGTAGTGCTATGTCAAGTATAAAATGTTATAATAAAATAAATTGGCACACTTGCTAAAGCTACTCCAAGAACATTCCTATTTAACAAAATGTTTACAATTTACATTTTTAGCATTTATATAAATCAATTTCCATATCAATGTTGATCATACAAACTTATATGCAGTGACATGTTGACTGTAAACAATATGTCACACATGTATGAATCCAATTATATCACACATGTCTGGTGAAATAATGCTAGTATACTTGTCAAAAATGTAAGATAATAAACTGATGCAAGATGATACAAAATTGAGGCAAAATTACTCTCAACTGTAAAATGTTGATCAAACGTACCTGCAAAGCCATGTCCACTGTGATGCTTTACAAATGTACATGTGTGTAAATTCCAGTATCACAAAGCCCAGGTGACGTAATCCCAAATTGATGCAAGATGATACAAATTTTAGACAAATTCACTCTGAACCGTAAAATGTTGATCAAACGTACCATGTAGAGCCATGTCGACTGTGATGCTTTACGTATATATCTCAGTACATCACAAAGCCCAGTCGACTGAGTGCTTTAGAATGTAAATCCCAGTACATCACAAAGCCCAGTCGACCGAGTGCTTTAGAATGTAAATCCCAGTACATCACAAAGTGCAGGTGATATAATCCCACTTCTTCCCCCTGATGTAGCTTGAATGTACATGCATAATGTATCCCTCATTGATATATCAATTCTACAGAGAATTCACATTAGGGCCCATATTAATGAAACTTCGCTACCGTTCTTTCATGCTTGTACAATGTCTATATCATCCAATATAAGTTTGGGGCGATGCAGAGCTAAATAAGCAAGTAGACCTCTGATTTACCAACTAGGGCCAGCTGGGTTCGACTTTGTAACCTACCATTTTTCTAAACAAGTAGAAAGTAATTGTAGCTCCCTTTTAAATGTAATTTCCACAATTAGCCATAATTTAATATGACCTAAAAATTTAGCATCACATTGAGGAGGCTCCAACCTGCTAGATGGTGTGCAGAACTCATTTTTGCCCAAAATCGACTAACTGCGCCTTCTCTCTCTCACCTGTTGATATATATGTAGCCTTATCGTTTAAGCAAGAGGATATAAAGATAGCAGCTACTATTCATTACAAAATAGGCCAGTTTTCAAGTTGCTGTATGTTTTAGGTTAATCGAATGTAAGATTTTCTAATCTGCTTCCACTCATGGGTCATTATGGGGCATAATGTAGAAAAGGTGTCTCATAAGAGAACCCACATGCTGCAAATGGAAATAGAACCCACATGCTACAAATGGAAATAGAACCCACATGCTGCAAATGGAAATATAACCCACATGCTGCAAAGAAATAGAACACACATGCTGCAATAGAACCCACATGCTGCAATTGGAAATAGAACACACATGCTGCAAAAGGAAATAGAACCCACATGCTGCAAATGGAAATAGAACCCACATGCTGCAAATGGAAATAGAATCCACATGCTGCAAAAGCAAATAGAACCCACGTGATGCAAATGGAAATAAAACACACATGCTGCAATAAAACACACATGCTGCAAATGGAAATAGAACCCACATGCTGCGGAAATAGAACCCACATGCTGCAAATGGAAATAGAACCCACATGCTGCAAATGGAAATAGAACCCACATGCTGCAAATGGAAATAGAACACACATGCTGCAAATGGAAACAGAACACACATGCTGCAAATGGAAATAGAACCCACATGCTGCAAATGGAAACAGAACACACATGCTGCAAATGGAAATAGAACACACATGCTGCAAATGGAAATAGAACCCACATGCTGCAAATGGAAATAGAACCCACATGCTGCAAATGGAAATAGAACCCACATGCTGCAAATAGAAACAGAACCCACATGCTGCAAATGGAAACAGACATGCTGCAATTGGAAATAGAACCCACATGCTGCAAATGGAAATAGAACCCACATGCTGCAAAAGGAAATAGAACCCATGCACATGCTGCAATTGGAAATAGAACCCACATGCTGCAAAAGGAAAAAGAACCCACATGCTGCAAATGGAAATAGAACCCACATGCTGCAAATGGCAATAGAACCCACATGCTGCAATTGGAAATAGAATACACATACTGCAAATGGAAAAAGAACCAACATGCTGCATGCAAATGGAAATAGAACCCACATGCTGCAAATGGAAATAGAACCCACATGCTGCAATTGGAAATAGAATACACATGCTGCAATTGGAAATAGAACACACATGCTGCAAATGGAAAAAAAGAACCAACATGCTGCATGCAAATGGAAACAGAACCCACATGCTGCAAATGGAAATAGAACCCACATGCTGCAAATGGAAACAGAACCGACATGCTGCAAATGGAAATAGAACCGACATGCTGCAAATGGAAATAGAACCCACATGCTGCAATTGGAAATAGAATACACATGCTGCAAATGGAAATAGAACCCATGACCTTCACATTGAAATAAAGAGGCCCAAACGAATAAACCATGACACTCCCATTCAAACAACTTGGTGAACAATATCTTGATATTGATTAGCCAAGACTTAGAATTCCAGAAATGGGATGGAAAAGATACAGCATGAGCCAAACTGTTGTCAGAGATATCACATGTGATGTTCAGCATGTAGAACCGTCCTCTATGGTCCCTTCACATACTAAAGTGCTCCAGTGCAAATATTACAGAAAGTGGTTAGTACTAGCTACTGTACAATGTTGAATAACAGGCATTTGGGTAAATGATGCCAATAAGTATCAAAAGAAAGTGTTTTAAAAGTTAATTAGCCAAATGAAGTTGAATACAAAATCTGTAGACTGCTCAACCGAATGTAAAAGTGGATCATGAAGTGCACTTAGGCAATTAAGTAATTATCCTTGCCCAAGTGAAATTATGCAACCATGCATGCATCCAAACACAATTTGTTAAATATATAGGCATGATTGACCATTACAACGATACAGGACAAAGTGCAAACATGAGATGTTTGAATATTGAACATAGAGTATGCCAGGAGCAAACAGACTTAGGCAGACAATAATTACGCTGGACAAAAAAAAATGAGTTGGCAGGTGTAGGAGTAATGCCTAGGTCACAAATGCTCTGATTCGGGATGGCACAGGTCTGTACGATACCACTTTTGGGGGTAATATAATTATGTTGATATTTTGATATTTTTATTTTTTGCAATAATTAGGCTTCAGAGGCTAAAATGGTCATTTTATCCTCCTAGGATCGAAATTGTAGGCCCTATATTGAGTCTTATTTAATTACACAGGCATTATTATAGTAGATTTATAAGCAGTTTTCATCAGTATTTTGCATCCTCTTATCTAGTTATAATATGGGCTGTGAGATTAAACATGCACACTCTTCATTTTCTGGTTACCATGGTAACGGGAAATGACAAATCGGGTTAATTTTTATATCAAAACAAATTTTACAATCTAATTTTTCAACAAATCTGGTGAAAAATGAACCATAACTGAAAGTGGTGACTGAAAATATGATAAGTGGCACAATGTGTCCGTCCTTGGGCTTTATACGGGAAGGATCATGTCAGATTGTTTCAAAGAGTCTATTATGTCACTTGTTTAAACATCCCATTGTCTAGATCCTCAATGCCTGTGTCATACATCATGTTTACATTGTAGGTGGGGATTTTAGGCATATCAATTTGCAGAGGTTCGTAAGTCCATATATTATTATAATTAGCTTTACAGCAACTCGTATGTACTTGTATGAATAACAAAAATTATCACTTTTGCAAATGTGTAGTCCTTAGATTAGTGGGAAAATGATTTGATCTTGTATGGATATTGTGAATGTACTTGAAAAGATGTTAGCATATTTTACTGAGTGCTTTACAAATGGCAGATTCCAATCTACACATGTACACACTGTAAAGTATACCTCCATTGTATTATTAATATCATTCATCCAATAATTTGTCGGCCATTTATGAATGTCAATAACTAAATTCCAGCTCTAAGTTTCTTCCGTAACAACTCCTTTCTGCCCCTTCTCTCTCTCCTCATTCTACTCTGTCTAAGTATAAGCAGCTAGATTTAATATTAGTGACTTTACTGTCATGGACACTTACCAATACCTTCATTAACAAAATGACTTAGTAATTTTTGCAAATTAAAACTGTTTTTTGCTGTTTCTAACTAAATGGCAAAGATAGAAGCAGTGCAGAAATAATATTCATTTTACCCCCAGATCAAAAAGATTGTATTGGCTATCCAAACTTCAACCAACTGACCATAACAATTTGGGTATTTTTTCATAAAAAGTGATAAATCTATGTAAACATCCTTTTTTACACCTACACTAGTAACAAACTAGATGGATTTTCGACTGCGCGCAGTCGAAAATGATGCCTCCGCCATTGCGCAATTTATATATATAAGCCCAAATTTTTGTATATATAATGAGCCCTGTGACCTTGACCTTTGACTTCATGACCCCAAAATCTAATCAGTTCATTGGCACCCCAAGATACATACATGAACCAAGTTTGGTGAGAATCCGTCAATCGGTTCTTGAAATAACGCGCTCACGAGAACAGGACGTACGTACGGATGGATGGACGTCCCTTACGGACGTCACGTCACGGACAACCCGAAAACATAATGCCTCCGGCTACTTCGTTGCGGAGGCATAAACAAATATTCTTGTCACAAAGAATGTCATGGTCATCAAATCATAAAAATAGCAATAAAAAATGCTTAACTGACAGTGACAATAATGGGATCACGCCCCCAGTGTAGTCAACAAATCACCTTCTTAAGAAGCCGCAGGGCAAATACTTGTACCTCTCACACCGATTCACAAACGTCCATCAGTTCTTAACAAAAAAACTTTTTATCTGAGGTCCATAAAATTATTTGATTCCTAAATCGAGCCATTCACTTCCGATTCCATCAATATTTGCGATCGCGGCAGATGAATACAATCTGTGCTAAATGTCAGGTAACTCTAGCTTTGGGTAAATTTGCCGAACACACAAAGGTAGGACGGATGAATGGCGTTTTGCTTGCGCAAGTAAACTGTTGTTTTGTCAAATAATAGCCTCAAATCGATGGCAAACATGAGTTGTTGGTATTCCAACAATTCATTCATGCAGTAGAAAAAAGTTTGAATATTCCGAGTTGGATGTGCACAGAATGAGATGCAATCTACATTTCAATTCATGTAGTAAAGAAAAGTTTAAATAATCTAAGTTGGACCCGGTAGGAGGTGAATGCCTTCATAGTAAACGATCTTCTCAATGCCCATGAGCCGCTTGGAAGGAATGCTCCCCAGGGAGTCGATATGGTGCACACAATGTGTGCTGGTTTGCATTGTATCCTATTGTTGTAGTATCGCATTTATACGAGGATTACTTTGTTCACACTCGAAGCTACATTGTTATGCGCGCGAGTGTTGGATTATTAAATCTAGCATCTTTGCACAATGCATTCAGACACTCGTCTCTAGATTTATTTATACGATATCAACGTTTCTATTAAGAGGTATCATCAGATACTTCAACATGGTGGCAGCGGAAACACATGGACGCCGCTAGACTGTTTTTATTGTGGATAATTCCTTAAATGGACTGCAACTTGGGGTTTATTTTGCCGATTTCGACGCAATGCCACAGTGGAATTTACACACACACCGCTCGCGCTATAGATATAGCACGCCGGACTTGTGCCTAGATACATTACGCCGTGCCTGCGCCTATATGCGTGCAACGTCGATCGCGTAATAATTGGCCGGACATACGCGCATGAATATGGCGTCGATAAGGGAGTGACTGAGCGTCGCTAGAGCAGCTAGGTTGGCTAGCCGGCCCGCAGGGCCTAAGGATTATGAGAGTTGTTGTAACGTGCGGCTACGGGACAGTTTGATTCTCGACTTGGACAAAATGGCGGCCAGCTAGCCGGAACTGTACTTGTGTGCCGTACATATCGTGCATGTTAAACTTAAACCGTTTCGTCGACTCGATTGAACAGGATTCAAGTGACAATTTCGGTTTGTATTTCTTCGGACACGGTACCGATGCTAAATCGTCGCTGTCGGCATATTATTAGCGCTACGCCCAAGTTTGTTCGTGCATCCTGAATTGTTTATCCGACTCGTTGTTGAGCTAGAGTTGTAAATTTTATCGCGATTATCACAGTTGCAGATGGAATTTTCTTATCGCAGTGACAGTGCAGATAGGCCTTGTGTTGGGAACGCATCGTCGGATTGGGTTACGCTCCCGTTTCGGACGCTTTGCTGGTGAGTGAACCCATGCAATCTTGCAGAGATTTCTCTTGTGCAGTGAATTGTTGTTTATGCCAGGGATTATGCTCTTGTTTTGTGGACGCTTTGCGGAAGAGCGAATCCAAGTGCACTTTGGGAATTTGGTGCCTCGCGTTTGACTTTGAGTGACATTGACATTGTCATTGATTTTGCGTTATTATGGATCGACGAATAGGACATTTGACAAGCCGCCCGAGCATCACCCATGCAGCATGGCGCAGAGTGTGGAGATCGACCACGCGGCCCGAGCGTCAACCAAGCACACGCAGCATGGCCAGACCAGATCGAGAGTGCAGAGCACAGCCAGAGATGCACAGCCAGGGCACAGCCAGAGCACAGCCAGAGCACAGCCAGAGCACAGCCAGATTACATACAGAGCACAGCCAGACAGAGCACAGCCAGAGCACAGCCATATCCAATTGGGATGTTTATAGTAAAGGAACAAGTTATAGAATAGGAACATGGGTGGTAAAGACCCATGCAGAGGGTGAACGTTCTAGAACCTCTCCCCTCATTGTTTTATGCCACATCAGACGTTAAGATTGAAACATTATTTGATAACGATTCTGATTATAGCAAAGTTTTCTGTAGTTGGGAACTACGTTAATTCCAGTTGGGAACTGAGTTAATTAATCGCGAGCTAAGTTAACTGTAGTTGGGAACTAAGTTAGCTGTAATTAGGAACTCAGTTAATTAGTTGGGAACTAAGTTAACTGAAGTTGGAACTAAGTTAACTGTAGTTAGGAACTAAGTTAATTGTAGTTGAGAAATAGTTTTCTGTAGTTGGGAACTACGAATTCGTTTACGAATTGTCCTTGGTGTTATAGATTAGAAGGAAAGGAGAAAATATAGTATAGTATGTACTTGGACTGTACTACGTGGACTCATGATGATTTTGTTAATGTAAGTTGCATTCTCGTTTGTGAATTATATTATGTATGTACGTAAATGAGTAAAGGTTTATTAGAGAGGATAAAGATTATAATTGTATGGAAGGAAGATGTTAGGTGTTTTGCTGACAATAATATAATTATAGAAAATTGCTAGCAGTATATTATACTTATTTGCTTTGAAGATATTGAAAATAGTTAATTAGTGGAATGCTTTAAATTGATATTAAACACAAAAATAAGCCTTTATGGATTGAAAGGAATTTGATTATACTTTATTGTTTTGCAAGTCATGTAAAGGTCATGAATGGTGCAGCCAAGACTTTAGATTATTGTTTTGAAATTTGAAATGTTTACAAGTCATCGCACGCAACAGATTGAGACTTATAGTAGTAGTTTGTATACAGTTTGCATTTTGAAGTATGTAAATGATTACGATTGATTTTACAGAATACAGACGATAACATATTTACTGTGTTTGTATGTTTAAGTGTTAATAAAACAGCGTATAATTGCATGTTTAGTTTTTCTCCCAGTTCATTATCCTTTTGTTAAAACGAGGGAGATGTTGTAGTATCGCATTTATACGAGGATTACTTTGTTCACACGCAAAGCTACATTGTTATGCGCGCGAGTGTTGGATTATTAAATCTAGCATCTTTGCACAATGCATTCAGACACTCGTCTCTAGATTTATTTATACGATATCAACGTTTCTATTAAGAGGTATCATCAGATACTTCAACACCTATGACCGGGTAATAATATCACTGTAAAGCACTTAGAGATTATTATCAATCATATTAGGGGCTATATAAATCAAGTATATTATTATTACTAATATTATTGGATGCACACAGAATAAGATTAAATCTCATTTCCATTCACACAGTATAGAGAAAAGTTAGAATTTATAATCTAGGTTGGATGCATACAGAATAAGATGCAATCTCCATTTGCGACTACTGACTAGAAATATATCTGTTCCCAATGATTTCATAGCCTTTCAACGCTAGTAAATATGGAGTAATTAATGGAAATAAATACAGACGACAACATCTATAGCTTAGATTAAAACTAACAATTTAACAAATTAACAAAAGTCCTGATCCAATGCATCTTCTTTAGCACCATGCAGGAAAGGAATACTATAATAATGATGGAAATTAGAATGTTCACTAAAATTCTAAATAATAGAACTGAGAACAACATTTAGCTTAGATTACACATCTCATTTTCAATACTGCACAAACTTTTTCTTCAATCACAAAACTGCACTTCTACCACTTTTATTCCGCTATGTTATAGGGTGACAAATGACATGTTCAAACATGTTGAAATTAAAAAGGATACAATAATTTGACTTTCTGACAATTTGATCATGCTCAAGAAAAATTTCATTTTGAAAAACTGGTAACATATTTTAGTTTTCAAATAAAATATCCTTATTTTACATACCTTTTTAAACCTGCCTTAGTGACCAACTGTCTACTGAAGTCACCTGTCTACAGTGCCCACTTATTTAGTTTTCCATAGGTGGTCACTATACACAGATTTGACTACATGACAAAAGACATGCTTGATCAACATCCTCATAAATTCCATGGATTGAGTTGTAAGTTGAGTTTACAGAATTTAAACATTGAGTTGTTTCTTTACCTGTCCATTTGTTCCAAGTACTGTCATGTGTTTCCCAGTGGAAGTTGTGATCTTCCCTGGGAGGGGGTAGCCAACACCCCCGTCAAACCACACCAGGGTGCCCTGTACAAAATAAATAAGAAGCAGTTTTAATCAACCACTAATATCAGAATAACTTCTTCCTCATTACTCTCTGTTTTATTTTATTAAAAGGAAATAATGAACAATCAATGCATGACAGCAACTCCTTCAAATCAAAGATAGATATGAAGATACTTAAATTTAATAATTGTTATGAGTAGTGCATAGTCAAAACTTTTACTAAACGTTTAGATGTTAAGCATTTATGAACAAGTTTTTTTTAAATATTTTTAAAATATTTAACAAACAAAAATAAATTCCAGTTGCAGTGGTGCACCCTAGTTATGTTTCAATATAATGTTTAATAATATATATTTTCATATAAATTTATAACATATTCTTGTTGAATATATAAATATTTAAAGATTTCACTGAATTAGTATGAAAATATTTCTGGTCTCTTTTTCTTGCAAGTAAAAAGATTCTCAAAATAATTGCGCAGCAGCTACCATGTAGACAATTTAGCATTCAAACAGAGGATTACATGTAAGTAGCTCTTTTCTTGTTTACTCATCCACTCAACGTAAAACAAAATGATGGATTTGTCTCTCCTAACAACTGGTTAAAGTTCAACAATAAGTCCACACTGGTACAGACTGTCATTTTTTTGTACTTAACCCGTTGAGGACGAATTGTTTTTGGTATAACACGCATTCTCCATAGACTCAAGAACGAAATATTTCGGGACCAGTCCTCAACGGGTTAAATGATGTATGTGTTATTCTGTATATTTGGTTAGCACTGCCACGATGCCATTGCCATCCATGACATTTTCATAATTCTGATAGTTTTCCTGTTAGATATTAAATCGGTCATAGCTTAACCCTAAAAAGGCCGGGCTATTTGAGGTCTTTCTACGGCCGGGGGGGGGGGGCATTATGGCCCCCCCCTTGAGATCTCGGTCGCAAAGCGGCCGATCGCCGTGAAAATTTGCACGCATGTTAAGTGAAGTGTATAGAATACAATGGAAATTTTATTTGCATATTTATGATAATTTATGCAAATAAAGTCATAAAATTCATATTTTTACCCATAAATCATATATTATTCATAATTAAACATTGGATTTCACTACATATGTTCTTTAGGTACAACAAAAATTTTGGAAGAGCCAGGTTCTTCCTTATGTTTTCTATTGTTTTTATAATTTATTATGTATTTCTGTGTTTTTTTTACTTAGATGTATTTTATTGTTTTTGTTGTTTATTTTATTTCTAACTATAATTCAACTATTTTGAACACCAAAACAAACACCTAAAATGTAAACAAGACCAAATAACCAATGATATATCTCTTTTTACGAAAAACTGATATTTCCATATATGTTTTTTACACAAATCACGAAATTGAGCGATTTTCGGGCTGACATGCATAGACAAAAGGTCACGTGACTTTGTAACGGTAGGTCCGATTTTCAAAAATTTTGTTTTAAAAGATGCGCAAGACCCAAAAGAAAAAAGTCACCAAGCAGCGGGGCGTCATCTTTACGCGTTCCGGAGCAATAAAAACAATCGCAGAGGGGGGGGGGGGGGCATAATGCCCCACCCCCCCCCGGCCTTATTAGGGTTAAGAAGGATTTAACCTTTTAAGAATATGTATGTAGCATTATTTATTTCCAAGTGATGTCGGAGAGTGAGTTTTTTGTTCTAGTGTTTAAATTAATAAATATTAAAACAAACAACTGTGTAGAACTTAACAACAATGGAAAACATTTCTCAGTTAATGCTAAACATTCATCACTCACAAACCTGGTTTGAAATAGATTTAATAATTCTGGGACTCAATTAAATGTTGTACATTTATATGACTCCGGGAATATGTTCTGGAATGTTTTTTTTTACATTGAAGAAGGAATTTCAGAGCTGTTTGAATTATGGTTTAATAATCTAAACTATCATTTTATTGACTGTAGGATGAACAGTGACCTATCAGTATAGACTTAGAGGATTATAAAGGTCAGTATTGTCTGGCAAACTCTGCCCTATTTTGCCTCCATTGTTTCTTACTAAATTTGGCAATAATAATAATATGAACATTTATATAGCGCAGCTACTATAAATATAAACTCTACTGCGCTTAAATCATTATTTAATTATTATTACCAATTGGTCATCAGGTACATTTCAAACCCACGCAATGATATTGCATAATCCCCATAGAGTTATAATACTGAATCTACAGGTTCTTGTAGGCAATGAATTAATGAGTATGCTTTATTCAACAGATTATTTTACTGAAAACAAATAGAGATACTGCATTGATTCTTTCTGGATACTTGATACACACAATTCCAAATTATGCATTTTGCATACATATGTATTATATAAGCAGAATAGGTTAAATTTGGATGATTATAAGTATTTGTTTTTAAAGGGATCTAACTTTGTTGGCATGTGCTGAAAAGTGATTAATGGTTGGTATAATGAGTAGTCTTGTGATCTGATATGTCCTCTGAGTATTGTGTGAAAATTTCATGTTAAATGGATGTTATATGGCCGAGTAATGTGTAAAAATGCAAAGTGATATTTGCTAACTCATTGTACATTGTGGATATATTTAAAAGTTGTACTCATATCTTTTTAACAAAGGGAAATTTGAAAAAACCAAAACCTGATCCATGCTTCTATTGGTAATATGAATACAAGTCATGAGAGACTGAGTAAGTTTTGTGGATTTGGACAATACTAGATCAATTACACTCCACAGAGCAGAACATTGTATGAAATGCAGAATAGAATTACTTTTGATAATATTACTTCTCTCTATATCTGTATTGTAAATCCTTAATTGAATTGTGGTAGAAATGTTATGATTTGATCAATTGTGTGATTTGATCAGTTACTAGTATTCAGAACTAGTATTCAGCTATATTTATAAAAAAATCTTTCAATCTCAGAACTCAGCAATAAAAATGAAATGCAGGAAATACACAATAACTTTTATAAATGTTAAGTTAAACTAAATGTTTTAGATCAACTTGAGATTCTTCATCCTAGCTTCACAAGAAGTAAATAATTCCAGAATCCATGGACTAATGTGATATGAGGTTTTAAAATAAATAAAACAATATGGAGCCATACCTTGAAGCGAATAAAAGCAATGCTATTGTAATGCTCTTCTCTTTTTTTTTTTTTTTTTGCAGTATCGTCTCTTGGCTTCACATAGTTTACAAGTTGTGTAAAGTACACATTTAGGCAGGATATCGATATCAAACCTGATACCCTTTCATTATAAGGTACACTGTTTGTGTACTCTAAAGCCGATTATGCCTGTGTAATCAGGTCTAAAGACCTGTGTAAACAGGAGGGGTCCAATTCCATTGGGTACTTGGTCAAAGTGTAAATGAAACTGATAAAAAAGGGTAAGGCTGGGAAATAGTTTAAAATTCACAACCAGAACCACATCTTTGTGACCATTAAACTGATCTAGTAAAATTGTCCAAATCCACACTACTTACCCAGAACTTTGTTGTAAAAAGAATCAACATGTATGCATTTCGGGATAGTTGAGTTTTGGTATAGAGGGCGCTACACAAAATAATTTTTGTTGTGAGATAATGAAAAACTGAGTGTCAAATTCGAAAGAGCATACAATTTTAATGACAGAATAAACTTTATTTGATCTAAATCGGTTCAGAAATGGCTGAAATATCTATAAACATAACCATTTGTAATAAATGTAGGGCCCCACAAATATTCAACAATTTTGAACCAGCCATTAAAAATTATAAAAAATGCTTCCTCTTTTAAAAAAATTACAAAAGAGGTTTTTAGATAGTTGTTGATTATCTCCCTATCTAATCACTGTTTGAACAAAACATTTAATGCACAATATTCTATTTCTAATGGCTAAAACCGATGAGTGTTTAGAGAGCGCCCCCTTGAGTTTTAACGGCTCTTTTTTAATGATAGCATGCTTTTTACTTAGTCATTTGTAATTTTGTATTCTTTTCGAGCATGGTGGAGTTATACTATCAGTTTGTAATGTAATGGTGCAGGTTTTGCTTACTAAAATTAAGTTTGACCAAAACTGTACTCTCTTTACCAGAACTCAACTATCCTTTAACGTTTGCCTTTAGTTTACAACGAATGAAAAATTATAATATACAAAATGTCAACAGGTAAACAAAATATATGATATAACTCACCAGCTCCATCTCCCTGCCTGTACGTGTGACGGCTGGGGCAATACAAATCCTTCCTTTATTTCCTATTGGTCATCCAAGGCGTGTTACATTCATCTCCGTGATTAAGTTGCTGCGTCACTATTTTAATTCTTGAAATAAAACAAAAGAGAAGACAATTACACTTTCTAAATCAACCCTTGATTAGCATGCAAAACAAAAAAAATGTCATCTCATGATGAGAGAAAATTCTAGTGCATCCATGATTGACGTTTTATTTTATCCATTGTACATGGGGGCCTGGAGGCCGGGTCCTGTATATTTTGGGCCGGGAACAGGTTAACAATCATAGGTATGAGGTACCATTAACTGGTTGATTATGTACAAAAACTTGGTGTATCATGTTCTAAAGCCTATCTCGTAGACAAATTATTAAAAGTTTATCAAAAGGAGAAACACAACTAAAATCATGTACATGTACTACATTGAAAATATAAGAAAAATAATTTACAAAAATGATGATACATTGTTCTTAAGTCTTGTGGTTCTTGAGAGGAGACTGTCTGACATAATTCAAACTGTAACAGGTGTTTGTGTTTCTAGAATCATAGTCTTAATTCCAGACATGTATAATGTTCTAATAGACCGCTTCTGTAATGTATGCAAATAATATGCGTATGATGTCAGACTCCCCGTTAGCAAGCTTAACAATAGTAACTAGGTCCGGCAAGCTCCGGCAAACTTAGCTTGCCAGACCTAGTTACTATTGTTAAGCTTGCCAATGGGGAGTATTACGTCTTACGCATATTATTTGCATACATTACAGAAGCGGTCTATTGCACATAGTGTTATGTAATATGTTTCTAGATAAATAAATTTATTGCTACTTCATCGCTTTTGAATGTCATGATTTTGTTAACTTAATGAAATTCAATTAATTTCAGCTCATTTTAAATCTTCTTGGATGAGTACATCACTCTCCCAGAGTATTGTCGTACAGGCGGATGGTGTACAAATTTAAGAATCGCTATGAAATATGTATTGAACATTTGCCTTTTAAAATTGAATGGAGATGTTCTACTGCTCAATAATCCAGAAAAGCAAGTTAACGAGTTAATGAAAAGGCCAGCACTGATTAAAAACGACTACATTTATTACTGGCACTTGGATCAACAGAATTTAATTAGAGAAGAACCTAAAAATAGGCATGTGATAGGCATTGGTACTTGGCATTATACCAGTATACACTTTCTTCCGGAACATTTCTAAGCACTGCTGTACCAGCTATATAGTCATCCAATGCATGAACATCGTTGTTCCCTATACACTTCAAGTATATAGCCCACCAGGTTCCCGTAGCCAAGGGGTTACGTTTAAAATGAGAGTCAAGTGTTCAATAAATTTGTAGAGACCTCACCCATCGCAATTCCACTACGCTCACACATACTTCAAACCACAGGAAACTTGCCGTTCCTATGCAACTTGCATCCATAAAGGATCAGTGAATTGGAATGACAAGCCATCACACCCTTTGGTTGAGTTGTCATCATTACATTGTGACGTCATCTATTTTAAGTACCGTATTATATTACGGTATAGCTAATTGCATACTTTGGTCGAGGTGACAAATGTTGACTGCAAAGTATGACGGCTCTTGAGCTTAAAGGGCATCAAGCGTGGGGATGCTACACAGCGGGTCGCCATTTTGAACTGGGCCAGTTTGCGCGCACCGCATGACACTGAGCTAACGTGCATCACGCACCGTGCGCAACGTGTACTTAAGATGGCGCCGCGCATCTGATTTGACGAATCTGAAGTACCTTTAAATATATTTGTGAATTTTTTTTTTTTTTAAGTGATTTTTTTATTCCTCCAAATATAACATTTCCAATTGAATAAAACATTTTCAATGTTAAGAAATACAACAATTATAGTATAATGAATATAAAGTACAAATGATTCTTACATTGAAAAAAAAATACAAAAATACAAAAATTAATACAAATACAGATCAAGTAATATTCAATTCACCTACCATGAAATAAATATAATGGAGGTTTCAGTGAAAGATAAAAAATAGAAAACGACATGATACTCCTTCACATCTCGTTTACTCCCCCCCCCCCCCCACCCCCCCCCCCCCCCTTAAACCCAAGAAAGAACCCTTCCCCGCCCAAGTACTACATTTTATTTTCTTCCTTTTTCCTCTTCCTCTTGTTAATGCAAATTAACAAGACTTCTACACTAGTAAGATTATTACCTAGTATCACAAAGTATCAATGCACCAAAAAAAAAAAAAAAAAAAAAAAAACATCTTACACTTTAAATAAAATATAAATATCATAAGTATCATAAATCTTGACCAAACATAATAAACAGTGCGTTCAATACAAACAAAAAACAATACTTACAAGCAACATTTAATTGTGAAAGGTCGAGGAAAAGGATAAAATTTACAATTAACTTGATACGCCTCTGCATACACATGGACACAGACTTACACACACACACATACACACATGTACACAAACACAGACACCAACACTCACAAACATATGCACATGTTCCCTCACACCGACAGAAAAACACTCCAATCTGCATAATTAATTGCCCAACTAGCCTGATGAGCTTGATTTTGTGGCTGCTTGCTAGCTGTATACTCCCCGGGGAGTTGAAATTGCACACTATAATGTGTAATTGGCTTGAAATGTACCTGGTATCCAGTTCTGTTTTATGGTATTCAGAAACTGTTGTATTATGTGCTAGATAAATTATTTTTTCATATCAGGTAGATTTATACGTAATAGTTGATGATAAATTGCTCGATAATGTCACCATTATGACTCTATAATATCACCAAACAGTCATCCTCATCAGATTTAAATCTACCAAAAGCATTTTTATCGCATCACTTACACTTACATATTAATAAGTACAAATTGTAACAAATAAATTGAAATACAACTAAAATGTTACAGACAAATATTTCATTAAAATAATAAATCAATTTTGCTACATACTTACATTGCTTCATACAAGATCAAAATTGAAAAGAACCAAATTATCCAGTATGCAACACAAACTAGAAGGGGAAAATGTACAAACGTACAAATGCAGTGTTTAATAGTGTTTATATCCGATCGATCACTTCTACTAAATGCACAGCTCAATCTCGAGTCTATAAATTCATCTGGCGATGGGAGCATGGAAGCACACAGGCAAAGGAAGTGCCGGATACTCTCTGTACAGCCCCTAATGAACAAACAACAGTAAGCTTTTGTAAACAGAACATGTCAGCGATTAAATACTGGCAGCCCACAAAGTACACAATCAAATCATCTTACATTACAAGCACAAAGTCTGCACCCACTTGAGCATTAATCAGTGGGGGGAGGGGGCAAAATCCCCCCTGCAAAAATCTTCCCCCAATACCACCATCAATACATTGCCCCCTCTTCCCCAACACTCCCACCCTAATATTGTGGTATATATACCTACATATTTCTATTTTTATTTTGTATAGCCTTCCCCTTAAGTATGAGAATCCATGTCCCTAGATGTGTATCCTGGCTATAAGATGCAACTATATACTCGCCTCACTCCTGCAGCTCCCCATTACGGGTTGATGCCAAGAGCTCTTAATTATGCATGCTGCCCTCTTGCAAATAGGTGTAAATAGCACTGTAAGTGCTTCAAAGCAGATCAGTATGTAGGTTTGTTGGTTTTAGGGGAATGTGAGGTATGCTTTTCTTTCTTTTTTTTGTGGTACAGGCAACAAATCTACTTTTCAAACAATAGGACTAAATAAACTTTCCTTTTTACGTTTACTTGCAAGCTTATTTTGCAGGTTGTTAATAAGCAAGGCATGAATGGATGTTACTGAAACAACCTCCATTGAAACTAGCCCAGCCCAATCACCAGGCCCCATATCCATAAAACATCACTACTTAGCAGTGCTGTAGGACTCGAGTCCGGACTCGGACTCGAGACCGGTCTCGAGTCCGTTTTTCTCGGACTGGGACTCGAGCCAAAAAGACTCGGTCTCGGACTCGGACTCGACCAATGGTGACTCGTGACTCGGGCGAAAATCGTGCCGAGACCGGCATTGTTTCGGTTTTCCCACATTTATTTATAGATCATAAAATTACCCAGCGCAAGCAAAAACAAACCCGTTGTTCTAGCGTACCTTGCTCGCTTGAGTGGCATTCTGGAAAATGAGTCGTAACATATCGCCTCAACAAGCTATTATATGCCTAACTAGACGTTGAGATTAGTCGTTTTATGTTTTGGAACACGTAAGACACGGTAAAGTATTACGGCCAGAACGTGAATTAATTTAAGAAAGCCTGAGCTAAAGCGACTAAGCGATACAGTGAAATGCGTGTGCAAGTACAGTACGAATGTATGATATCCCCGGCTAGGCTTATTACCGCGCGCTCACTATACCAGCGGCAGCGCGCGAATAACGAACAAAAAATAATTGCAACTTCAATCAACCAGTCATTCAACAATCATATCTTCAGTTTCTCGTAAACTGTTTTGGGGGTATACGGACCATAGAGAGTTTGCTGATAGTTCAACAAAGAAAAAACATCAAGCAAAATGTAAATTTTGCAGAACGCACATGACCATTACATATATACACAACAATATTTGTTATTCATTTTGTTAAAATGTGAAGTAGCATGCCTGTACTCTTTATCAGTATTCAGTAATACTCCAGTACTGACATAGTTTACTCTGATTGTAATAACTTGTGGTAATTCCATGAATATGTTTACAATGGGTCAAATTCAAAAATCAATTTAGGCTTTTAGCCTCTTGGGTCCAGTAGTTATCAAATGTTCTTAACTGACAGTTTATGGCACAAAACGTGAATTTTTAGATATTTGATATTTCAAAGCATGATGCTAAAAATTGTGGTCTTAAAACGATTAGAAAATTGCTGAAATTCATGTTTAAGTTAAAGATATGCAGCAGTTCCTTATCCACTGTATTTTGGGGAAATTTAAGGGTGACAAAGATCAACTAAATTATTGTCCCGTCTGTCACACTTTTTTATGAACTTTGTTATTATTATTTTTGTTTAATTGAATTTGTCTCATACTCTGTAATAATAACCTTTGACATTGCCCAGAATCATTTCTGCAGATAACTCTTTGTCATTTGATGACATAAATGGTACCCTGGGGTACCAAACGAATATCCGCCATTTTGTTTAATTATTTATTTATTTTTTAGGGCTGTACCAAGGGTTATAGCGTGCATACAATCGCGCGCTGCACTGCATACACAACGCAATACGGTTGTGCTCTTCGAGTAGACACAAGATGGCGCTACACAACGCGGTACCCCCGGGGTACCGCATGTGTCATCATTTCTATGATCGTGTCTATTATGAAGATAACTGTTGTAGTATGAAGAGTTTAAAATATATAAACTCTCTGACAGATGGAAGTTTAAAATGAACCAGACAAACTATTTATGTTATAGAGAGTTCACTGTAAGGCATTTAAGTAATGAAACTGATGTGTCATCAAAAGAATTGCCATTTAAGATTTTCCCCGTTGGGACTCAGACTCGGACTCGGATGTCCGGGACTCAGGACTCGGATGTCCGGGACTCGGACTCGGACTCGACTCGACTCCAGGGACTTGGACTCGAACAGGGTGGACTCTGCAACTTAGCTTCTAAGTTAAGTACCAAGCTAATTCTATTTCAAATGATAAGGTTTAGTGAGCGACAAACAGTTCCCTTGTCCCCCACTAAATTAACCCTAATTATCAACTAAAAGATAACATCGGGAAATAATATCGCTAGTGATATTCGTTTGTCTCGCAATGTATGGGTCAACAAGGAATCTAAAGGATCACAACATTTTGTAATAGAATATGTTGTAAACAAGCGTGTTTTATACTGTACACGGTCGGCTCCAAAGCGCTATATCGCATGAGCGAGTACGTTTATTTCCGATATTATATCCGCAATGAGTAATATATTTAGTAAAAGATAACATGTTTAGTACATAGCCATGTTATCTAAAATAGACTTATAAACGCATAAAACTAAGCTAGCAGGCTTTTGTGAATATGGGCCCGGGTGATTTGAATCATCGACTCTAACTCATCGATGTCAATATCCTAGATAATTCAAAATCGGAGCATGATAGGAGAGCATACATACTCCTGACTCATTCAATCATAAAGGTTTATCCAAGCATATCACTGGAGATCAATGGACCTAGGACTGGTCATGTGTGGTGATCAAGCATCTTGCCCTAGGAATACTTTGCTCCTAAGCTTATCCTTAGCATTATTGTTGAGCTTGAACCAAATTTACAGATTAATGGTCCGGTAGGACCATAATGATTCAAACATTTTCAGCAATCAACTGATATTCAACCTGTTGAGCAGTCAAACAATACAATGTCCAAAATAATTTTTTTGGTAATTTCTGAACTATATATCTGAGATAAATTGTTAAAACTGGAAAAGAATTGTCATTTTTATCATTATTTCCTCTTCCCTCTTCCTCCTCCTCCTCCTCTTCCTCTTCCTCCTCCTCTTCTTCTTCCTTCCTCCTCCTCCTCCTCTCTTCTTCCTCTTCCTCCTCTTCTCCTCCTCTTCCTCCTCCTCCTCCTCTTCCTCCTCCTCCTCCGCCCTCCTCCTCCTCCCTCCTCCTACTCCTCTTCATCCTCCTCTTCCTCCTCCTCCTCCTCTTCCTCTTCCTCCTCCTCTTCCTCCTCCTCCTCTTCTTCCTCCCTCCTCCTCCTCCTCCTCCTCCTCCTCTCCTCCTCTTCCGTCTCCCTCCTCTTCTTCCTCCTCCTCTTCCTCCTCCTCCTCCATCTCCTCCTCCTCCTCTTCCTCCTCCTCCTCCTCTTCCTCCTCCTCCCCTTCCTCCTCCTCCTCTTCTTCTCCTCTTCCTCTTCCTCCTCTTCCTCTTCCTCCTCTTCTCTCTTCCTCTTCTTCTTCTTCTAGTATAAATCTTCACCAGTAATAAAACTTTTTTTTTTTTTTGCTTCACCCTTCTTGTTCTACTATACAGTCCTGCATATTTTTTCTTTTATCATTCTCTTCATTCTTCGGTGTCTCAGCTAAATCACATTCACACATCGTTTTCCTCCTCCTCTAAATCTAGACTAATCTAAGACTAAGTAAGAGTAAGACTAAGAGGTCTATAGAGTAAGAACTAAGAGTAAGACTCTTCTTAATAAACTAGATTTTCCATCCCTTTCTCATAAACTTTTGATTAATTTTCATCTTCCCATTCTGTGTCTTACAGTTACACGTATCTCAAACAAACAGAGGACTATGTAGACATATCAATACACAGCACAAAGGCAATCGCATTATTTATGCGTGAAGCTCTGAAGGTTCTTCACTTCATTTACTTCAGTCGAAGATCAGACAAAGAATAACGGTACGGGACTGTAGCAGAGCCAGAGTCAGGCGAAAACAAAAACACATTTACTATAGGTATGTCACGGCAAAATCTGCATTATCATGCGCAGTAATATATACAGTCAATTTACTTACCCAATCCTGGCAGTAATACAGCAAAACAATAAAGATGAGAGAATGCATTGTAAATCCTCATATAATCTAGGTCCTTGTTCTGTGGTCGTTAAAGCTACAGACTATCACTACAGTCCACATCTACAAAGGATGTTATTGTTATAAGGTCACTAAGTTCGATCGGGTAAGATGCTGTGACATGTAGTTGAGGAGTTATAATTGTGTGTACCGGTATTATTATAGATTAGTGCAGTGGCGTTAGTTACTTTTGGTAGCGCTCGGGAGATCAGGGTTATTATCATTATCAGATCCACGAAGCACTTTTAATATCTATGCAGTAGAAAATCCGTGAGTGAAATAATAATTTCACACCGGGAAATTCCACCAACCCACTACAAAACTGCGGCATGTTCACACTTCAAGTTGTGTCTACATCTTCGTTAGATTATACATGGATATAATGAGGCGTAGCAGCGGCATGCAGCAGGGCATTTCGTCATGTCTAGACTACACTGACTGGTCAAAGGGGTATAGTTATGACATAGCCTAAGGGGTACAATTACGGTGCAAAACGCTGCTACAAATGGCATCACATGGGGTGCAATTCTGCACTCCCAAATTGGGGGCGTTGGCTCTCCTTATTTGTGCACCCTATGTAGACCCCCTCCTTTTCGGTGCAAAATTTGCACCCTTTAAAGGTGCCGTTATTATAGCACCCGTTTTGCACCCTTTAAGTGGTGCAAATTTGAACCTTGTTTACCTCCTCTCCTTTTTCATGACAAGCAAACAATACTGCCCAAATAGACATAAGCCTACTTGTTTATGATTGTTTGCAACGAATATGACATTAAAGGTAAAGGGGCCAGTTTTTGGAAACTGCCCCCCCTCTCAAAAAAATTAAATGGGAAGCTTCTTATTACCAATAATGTCGTAAAGAATATGAATTGTACCAATTATAGGATTATTCCAAATTTTGGCCAAGAAACCGCCTACTAATTGATATATTTGCAAAATTATAAATTTGATCTTAATAGGGGCCGGATAGATATCGCCAAACAGCGGGAATCGCTCATTCACGCTACGTATTTACCTACCACGAGGTGTCGCGCTATACCGGGCTTGTCCCTAGCTTGTCGATATCTCACCCCAGCGCTTAGTGGCGATAGACAGGTTCTGAACGGGCGGTGGATTTATGAATTTCACAGGCGGATATTGGATTTTCTCGTCGCTCTATTCTGTATTTAACGATGCTTAGGTTCGGATTGTACCCTGACACAAGCCCTATTTCAATACATATTCAACAATATTGATCAATATAGATGGATTGTATTCGGCTACTTTTACCGAAACTGGACTTGGGGCTTTGATATGAGAAAATAATTTGGCCGGGAATTCAGGTTCGATACTTTTGTCCGATTTTATATCGCCGTTTTTTAAACTCGGGGGGGGGGGGGGGTGGGGGGGGGGTTGGGGGGGGGGGGGTAGGGGGTGGGGAAGTGGCTGCAGCCGTAACTGCTTAGCCCCCCCCCCCCCTCCCCCCCCCACCCCACTCCCGACTCAGACTCCTTTCCTCCTCCCCGCCTTGTACTCCTATATGCTCGGCCATCTACAAATTCTTATCCTCATCGTACCCCTTTGGGGTAAATGCCTATAATTTACTTCCTTTAAAGTGTAAGGACCTAGTCCGAATATTAGACTATTAGATATCAGGTGGCGTAACTTAGTAGTTAAACAATACAATAGTTAAACAATTAACAAATAACCCCCCCCCCCCTCATACACACTACCACACATAGGCTAAGTATCGGTTGTGTGCGAGTGTTTGATGAAGCATACAAACATTCATCTGTTCCCATGTCCGTACAGGGGAGGGGGGACTGGGGGTCCCAGCCCCCGAGAGTTGAAAACCGCACAAATTTAGGCAAAAGCAAGTCTGCGGCAAATTCATGTAAAATTTACATAGCGTAGCTTTAAGGGGACACGTGCACGCCCGCACCTCCCCCCCCCCCCCCCCCCCCCCCCACACCCCTCTCCTCCAATCAGTCCGACCCACGCTACGCTACTGATGTCTTTTGTTTCATAATTCTGTGCAAAATAATTTTTTTATATTTCAGGTATTATCTTGCAAATTTCGGGTTATATGATATTTGGACAAAATTGTGTCATATTTATTTGGGACAAAATCTCGAGCAAAATCTAAATTTGCGGGCAGCGAAGATTGGCAGCAGAGGAGCTCAACCCCCAGTGAATATTATAAGAATGTACGCCTACGTTCCTGACTCATGAAACCGACTCCAGCTTCGAACCTAGGGTGTGTTCTCCTCGGATGGTGACGATTAAAGGGCGATGCCAGACCTAAATAATCATAAAATAATGATTGAACGCGACTGTAAAAACTAACAAATAACACAACAACCCAAACAACCTAATGAATAATACGCCATCACTTGCGGGCATCGATATCAATCATTGAAGTATCGGTATCAATGCCCTATTATGTCTAAATCCTAAGATGGCGCTCTTCTTCTTGTTCTTTGCATAATTATGGTAGGCTACTCGTAATCATCCTAAATACTTCCCGTATATGAGTTGTACATGTACAAGGATGGATTGTTGTTGGGTTGTTTGTTGTGTCTTTTACAGACGAGTTCAACCCATAATTTATCATTATTTACGTCTCGCATTGTCTTAGTGCCCATCTGAGAAGGAAGGGAGGTTGGGTAATTTGATGTGCATTTTTGTTTTGTTTGGGGGGGGTGGGGGGGGAGGGGGGGGGAGGGGGGGGGGGGGGGGGAGGGGGGCGTGGTGAGGGGAGCCTGAGGGAGCGTATATGCGACCGAGGACTATATGGGATGTGTGCTGTAAGAGCGTATAGGCATTTAATGTCGCCAATAAATAACATCGATAAAACAATATTGAGAATGAGCACTGTATCTAAAAGGGTATCAATATTGTTTATCAATATATGTTTATTTTAATTTTATTCCACCCCCCCAACAAAAAAAAAAAACATCTCATTTTGGACGGCAGTTATTCTTTCTATCAGTTAAATACTGAATTGTATCATGTAATAAACAAATGATCATCACCACTTCCATGCACCACCACTATAATCGTCGTCATCATTATTATTATCATCATCAATACCAAATTAATTATTTACCAAGCACATCACCATCACTACCACCATTCACCTTCATCATCACATTAACATCATTACAATTTGTATCATCATCATCATCATCATCATCATCATCACCAATCATCATCGCCCTCAATCAATGTTATTATCATTACCATCATTACCAACCACCATAACCATCATCATCACCAACATCAAGTATTACTCATCTTCATCACTCATCATCATCGTCATCATTGTCATCATCATCACTCTCAACATTGTGTCAACACTTTCATGAAGACAGTCAATAATCTTCTTAATCAGACATGATAGGGTCGTAATTCCAATACGACAAATTTACGATAATGAAAACAAACGAGACATTAGTGTTTTTTTTGTTTCTACATTCCTCTGTGCAGTGTATTTACAAAATGACATGTATAGCAACTTATTTTAAGCAATTTTGCCGTGTGTATGGCCAAGTAATTATTCTTCTACTTCTTTTTTTAATATAAATGTGATGACAAAGTAGACACAATTATAGCGCCAACTACACATCCACTAGAAACGTTCATCCATGACAGTGGAGTAGCTACGGTGGGGTGGGGAGGGGGGGGGGGGGGGGGTGGGGGGGGGGGGTGGAGGGGGGGGGTGTGGGTGGGGGGTGGGCATAGTGCCCCTACCAATGATTTTAAATAAAACACAATATAAAACAACATATGGGGCAAATCCAATACAAAATAAAGGAACAGTTACATAGATAATTTTGTGCCCCTCAAATTATGTAGGCCTATATAAAATCGTAAAATAAAAAATAAATGAATTTGATTCAATAGTTATATATACGCCTATGATTAAAAATACAAACATGTTTACTGATGTGAATAATTAAAGGGATAGTTTAGTTTTTGTCAAACTGCATTTTAGTTACCAAAACCTGACACCATAACGTTACAATTCTAATATTTATAACTCCACCATGCTGGAAAAGGTATACACAATTACAAATGACTAAGTAAAAAAGCCTGTTATCATTCAAAAAGAGCCGTTAAAACACAAGAGGGCGCTCTCTTAAAAACGCATTCGTTTCAACCGTTTATATTATTTAAAAATTGTGCATTCGATGTGTTGTTAAAATAATGATTAAATAGAGAAATCATCAACAACTAATTAAAAACCTCTTGTAAATTTTGAAAAAGTATAAGCATTTTATTTGTTTTCTCTAAATCATAAAGTAAATGTGGATTCCACATTTATTCCGATTGGACTTGTTTTAAATTGATATTTCAGCTATTTCTGAACAGATTTTGGTCAAATCAAGTTTATTCTGTCATTAAAATGGTATGTTCTTTAAAATTTGACACTCAGTTTTTCATTACCTCACAAAAAAAGAATATTTCTTGAAG
>JBAMJV010004597.1:22500-91453 GCA_037951105.1 Echinarachnius parma | reverse complement strand
TACATATTTTTGATTACGTAAATGCTATTTCATTACACTTTTCTTATTACTTAACCAAAAGTGCATGTGATTTAATTGTGTAAACTAAAAAAACAATTATGAATTGCCTAGTGTTTTGAAAAGTTTAAAGTTTTGGAAGAATTAACATACAGATACATTTAATGGAATTGAATTGAATTTCAGATTTATTGATAAATTTGCCATTAAAAACATTACACAGGGATATACAAATTATGAACAAAGTGCATTGGGGTCACATCTAAGGCCTGAGGAGTCTAGAGTGACCCCTTTGTACAAAGTACATATATGATAATGAATCACATTATGAATTATATATATATAAATATAAACTCACAAAATACAATCAATAACTTGAACATATTTAATCTGTATTTAATAAATTAAACATATATTAATTAATAACATATTTAATAAATAAAACAATAACTTAAACATATTGAATAAACTAGACGCAGTGTACTCAGGGAGTTCATACCTCCGCCAACACTCGAATGTTGATGTTTGTGTGACCTTGACCTTTGACTTTTGACCTTGACAATTTAATGGGTTCTATTCTAGATGAGATGAACACGAAGCTTCTACGAACAATTGGTTGAGATATCTGTGAAATTGTGCGCAGGAGACTGGAGACGAACAAACAAACGGGACCGAAATCAAAACCTCCTACAACTTCGTTGACGGAATAAAGCTAAAAAGAGGGATCTATAACATGAACATATCAGAGACCCTACATTATGTAAGATATTTATACAAATAATGGGCCCTGTGACATTTGACCTTTAACCCTATGTTTTATTCCATCCCAATATGAACACACCAACCCAATTTGAAATTGAACCCATCAAACGGTTTTTAAAATACCACGAGGAAGAATAGGGATAGACAGAGAGACATACAACCTGACAATACAGAGTGTATCACAATTTTTTTTTTTAAGTACTCGAAGTTCAAAGGTCAGTTATTTCAAAATGATATAGAGATTTAGCTTTCGTTTGATACACTTTCTGAATCAGCAGTTTCACGCATTGCTGAGTTCTTTGTTATTGAAGATGTCAGGTGCGAAACGCCCTTTTTGCAAGTTTTGACTAATGTATACATTCCTGAAATCAATGGTGCCACACATTATTTAAACAAATTTGATTGAAGTGTTATTTGTGTTGCCCAAAACATCCATCTTTTGTCGAATGCGGCCCACACATCATCCAGGTCATGAGGAGGAAAGGTTAACAACTTGTTCTAAAATAAAGAAGTCGCAAGGTTTTAAAACATGGGACCCCGGTGGCTATTCCACCTCATGATTGGGCGCAATTACCCTATCCCAAAGACTTCCGGCCGTAGTCTATCTATGATAGCAAAAAGACAATGGGCTGGGGACACTGGGGACACTGTCTAAATACTCCCAGGCGCGCCGATTCCATCCGAAAACACAATGCATTGGGGGGGGGGGGGGGGGGGGGGGGGGCAGAGCATTGTTCACAAACAATGCTCGCCCCCCCAGTGCATTGTGTTTTGGGATGGAATCGGCGCCGGTGCTCCTCGCACATGTCGCTCAAAGTGTTTTTCCAACTGAGGTACAACATCTTCATTTATCATCTGAGGGTTTATGCTCCCATTTGATTCATTTCAAAGAAAAGTTGTCCAATCACTTGACCACTTTCACAAAGTCCCATCAAACTCAATTTTTGACGACTGATATTATAAAAAAATAATTCTGGTGGATGTCCGCCGGCGCATAATTGTTCAATAACAATGTAGCTTACTCATGCATGATATCAGTGATCATTGAATGTATTCGATTAAACGATTCATTCAGTCACAAAAATAATAAAAACATGTTCAAATTGATGTACTCATTAAGTGTGGCACTGCACAATATTCGCACCGATCATCTTCAACAATAAAGAACTCGGCAATGCCAAAACACTGCTGATTAAGAAAATGTATCAAATGAAAGCTAAATAGTTACTCTTTACATCTTTACCATATTTAAGGTATGGAAATATATCATTTTGAAATAGTTCGAGTACCATGTTTGAATACGCTCTGTATAATGCCTCCGGCCACTCCGGTGACGATATTAATACACACACAGTCTGAACGGAGACTAAATAAAAAAGAAAGTATCACGTTACTGATTATAATATTTCCGGAACTAGAGCAAGAGGCCATGACATCATGTACCAGCTATATTCGGATTACACCAGAATTTATGAATCTAAAATTACATACGGATCGAACAGTGCAGTTACCTTACTTTCTAATCAAGTAACTTAATATTAATTCAAATTATCAATACATTGCAGATTTACAGCGTAACGAATCTCACAGTAACAATGAAGGTCACGCTTACGTAATCATTACCGAAGTTATTATCGTGATTGAGTGATTGAGTGAATTACGGCGAAAAGGGATTTCAAACAGGCACACTCTACAAAAACTGGTATGTATCCTCATCACAGATTTGTTTGTCGGAACTATTAGTAATATACTAATGAGTATGAGTACTTTATTTGAGGGAAATGGAACTGCTCCAATCTGAATAAGAAACAGTACACTATCATGTAAGTATATTCATAAGCACGGGCGTAGACATGACATTGATACCCATTCAAGTGGGGGGGGGGGGGGGGGGGGGATGATCTATTCATTCATCGGATTACATCCCCCCCCCCCCCCCCCCCAGTTGAATAGGTATTACGTAACTCGCTACGCCCATGTTCATAAGTATATAGCCGTTGTGATATTATTTTTGAAATATATACATGTAGATGCATGTGTTTGGTTCGTATGATCAAACATACATGTCAACTCATAGGCGTACCCAGGGGGGGGGGGGGGGGGGGGGGGTTCAAACCCTTTCTCCCTTTGTGTGCTATGAGCGCCATTTGGCACAGAAATCAATATGCAACGAAAGCAATGACATGATTTTACTTAATACATTTTAATGCCCTTCTATAGTTCACAATTTTAAAGGAAAGTGGTAATGTGTTTGTGCTTTTCAAGAAAATGTGAAACAGGTTGAGCTTAGGCAGTGGAAAACCTCAAATTGTATTGTGTGTTATCTGCTCTTCTGAACATTACTAATCGTATAGAATATAATTGCATAACATTTTTTTAAAATTTGCTTGAATATTTATTTGTAATAAAGTATAATTTAGTTCCACTCTGGATATTTGCTGAAGATTCTCATGAAACATTCGAACATTAATTCGACATAATTTCTACGCGAAAGGGGGATTTGAAATTACTAAGAATATCATAGCAGCAGTATAGCGGGCCTAGGTAGTGTTATGTTCGGCCATGTTATATACTGTGCGCTGCTGTAGAAAGGATTAACGTTTCCGTCCTATACATCCGCTATATGGTTTTATGGTCGAAGCCGTTTACTGATTGAAGAATATGCTGCTGTATTATTTATGTTTCAATTCAAGTTCTTTTTTTCTCATTTCCAGCAAGAATGCAATCTTGAACAAGGTATGTATAGCATATGACATGTCACAAGTCCTTCTTTTGCGTTGGGATTATTTTGATGAAAATATTTAATTTTTGACAACATTAGCTATTGCGAAAATTAACCAAATATAATACTATTGTACCATGTATGTCTTCTATGCGGGCGTGTGGATCGTATATTATAAAACATAAATCTTACAAAGATGCATCTATATGATTCAGTTTCGGCGCATGCAGTCCCAATGGGTATTTTTGCAGTATGAAAATTTCAAGCATTTTTATTTCGGCATTTAATACAAGAAACCGGAAATGCATACACATATGATACAATAGTGTCAATGTGACAAAACTTTAATTATCAATGGACGTTATACATAATTATATAAATACAGAACGCAAGTCATCATAATTATAAAACAAAGGTTGAGAGCTATGTGGGTCTAGAGTTGAGAAGTTGCACCTAGGTATTATATCATTACTGTTAGTATTCCAAGTGTGTGTTATCTAAATGACAACTAGCAGACTGCTGCTTATTAATATTTAAAGGTAAACGATCGACAGTATGAAAAATATCACCGTCAGATAATCACCGCGAATCACAATAAATCGCACTATATTATGCTTCCAAAATATAACATTTAAGAATGCATAATTATGTATGTTTGTACATAATGCCTTTTTCTATTTGGAAGTGGCAAGTGTAGGAATATATTAGATGTATACTAACATGATCACATACATTGCTGATGAATATAATTCATGAAGTCACGCGAAGGAAATTCTCTCTCTCCCATCTCTTATGGCCAAATCCATGCACACCCCCTGTCACCTCTCCCCACCCCCTCTGCTCTCTCCCCTCTCTGTTTCTTGTATCAGTCGTGCAGTATGGCATCACCGTCCCTTCATCATTTTAGAGGTGGTTTCCAAGGCAACGACACCGCCTTGACTGATTGTCTACTCATGGAATTGACAGAGCGCTTGCATCCTGGCGACTTCAGGCCACTAGGATTGAGGCTGGGGTTCACTGAAACGAGGTGAGGTCAATCATAGGTAAAAGTGAGGGGCAATTATGCACCCCTTCCTTTCAATTTCTTGGGAGTGCACATCCTCCTCATTGCCCCCTGTCATGGTGAAAATAACTACCAAAATACAAAACACAATTGGTAGCAAATACTATCCCTTATTTATTTATTTATTTATTCAAATATATTTAAACAGGATAGCCTGATCAGCAAGGATACTGTTTTTCGTCAGGGTCCTGATATAACATCATACAATATAAATAATACAATAATACATTAATATGATAGACATAATACATATAAAAATATGTACAAATAGCATATGACCAGCAGATTCAAGATATACTTTTTAAGAATTTTGGACAAAATTATTAAAACTTCAATTTATTTAAAATCATAAAACACAATTAAAGCCACAAGCATTTGTTCATCTTCATCACCACGAAGCAGACACTTCATCACACCACTACCATGCTTACAGTATTGACAATCATAAAAGTGTTCTTTCACAATTGTGAATGGAAAAACGTTTCAAAAATTTGTATTTTTAATCGTGCATATATTGTATATTGTGCCGTTCAGCATTCTGTTCATTATTGCGTTTTACTCTGATGGGCGCAATTTTTTCAAGATTTGTTTTCTTCGCCGAAATGTTTATTAGAATTTATTTAGGCAGATTTCATTGAGCGATTATTAATATTTTAGACATTACGAATATCGAAATCATACGTAAATAATCAGTATTAAATAGTGATTGTATTTGTGTATGATAATATATGTGAAAAATTGTAACGAACAGATTGTCGCAGATCGAGCACTCTCGCCTGGGTGTCGTGAGTGAATGCATGTACCTCATGCTCACAGAATGGAAGAGACAGGTGGGGAAGAATGCTACGTCACAGTTTCTTATCCAATCAGTGAGGGAATGCAGGAACTCGGAAGCAGCTGATTGGCTACAATCGGGTGAGTTGTATAAAACAATGCTTAAAGGGGTAGTTCAGTTTTGGTATAGAGGGCGCTACACGAAATATTTTTTGTTGTGAGATAATGAAAAACTGAGTGTAAAATTTGAAAGAGCATACAATTTTCATGGCAGAATAAACTTTATTTGATCAAAATTGGTTCAGAAACGGCTGAAATATCAATAAATATATCCGATCGGAATAAATCTGGGCCCCAGATTTATTCGACGATTTTTGAAAAAAAATTCAAAAGAGATTTTTGAATAGTTGTTGATGATCTCTCTATTATTTCAACAAAACTTCACATGCATGAAAAAATGGTTTAAACCAATTCTTTTTAGAGAGCGCCCTCTTGTGTTTTAATGGCTCTTTTTGAATGATAACAGGCTTTTTACTTAGTCGTTCGTAATTTTCTATACCTTTCGAGCATGGTGGAGTTATAATTATTAGTTTAGAATGTTATTGTGCAGGTTTTAATTACTAAAGCTCCGCCTTACCAAAACTGTACTACCCCTTTAAGTTCTCAGATCAGATTGCCTTTGTTAGTGTCGTATTCTTTAATGGTTTTAGGTTTGGGTACAATACATTTACGGGGATGATAACCTTCTCACTGACTTACTAATTCATTTACGTACAGATAAGCCATATATTCGTAATGAATGGTTTTATTGCCAGATTATTGATTATGTTGTTTATTAATTGTTAACTTGAAATATCTATGTTTAACTTTTGTTTAGAGCTTGGACCGACTGAATCCGCCCAACGAACCATTTCAGGTATCTTCTAACAGTATTCTGTGGTACTAACTACTAAGTCACTTAGTTTACACAAGGGGTTTGGTTCCAGGAAAAAATGTGTGCAAATTGTTTAGTTGTTTAGTTTATGTATAGTTTCTTAAGATTAATTTCCTATTAATTAATCAATTATATTATTGTCTACTCTGGAAATGGGTTGCCATTGTTAGCTTTAAGCCGTTTGAAAGAGGCCTAAATAAGAATGCAAACAATAGTAAAACTTTCTAGATATATAATGGACAGGTGGACAGCGGTTTATACCATGACATTAAAAATAATAATTTAATAGTTTAATGGAACATATTCTACCTGATTTGTTTCTGCGCATTTCTTTCATAACCGTATCATGATCTCTAAGACTATCTCACCCAACTCCTTTCTTTCTTTGACTCATACTCTCTATATCAATTCGCCCTCCCTTTATTATGCCCCCATCTATCTATTTATCTATCTATATATCTATCAAGATAAAATATCCTGAATAAAACACCGTTTGGAAACATAGTTGTTTATCTTTCCATATATCAAAATATCCAAATCAGTCTTCTACATGTCTATCATTATGCATTTGCATAATGTTCTATTTTATCACTTCTATCATTCTCTCTCTCTCTCTCTCTCTATTATGAATTATATGTTTTAGTTGAAGAAAAGTTGAACGAAGGAAACGTTCCAGCTCTTCCCGATTGCTTGACTGCCAGGCCGGCCGAGTTGGCGAGCATGAGGAGTAAGCTCCGGAGGGCTTCGGCTGCAGAGAAGTCCGGGCGATGGGTTGTGGTCTATGGCATGGGTGGCATGGGGAAAACAGTCCTGGCAAACCAAGCCGTCCGGGACGAACAACTTATCGAAGGTTTATATAATTATCTCAATACCACTCTGTGAAGTTACCGCTGGGTTATTCCACATAACAATACCGGGCGTATCAAAAAAAGCGTTACACTTTTGAAAAAATTGTCAACATTACATTTGTATATATTTATAAGATGGATGCCCAATGGTCTCATCTATCAAGTGCCACTAACAAAACAAATTTTCGTTCACGCTTGGGCGAACACTGACAGTTTTTGTTCAGAGTGTCAAAAATGCCTTGCGCCAAATTGAAAGAAGAGGGACAAATAAACCAGCAGACCAAATAAGTACTCCCATTCAAACAAATTGCTCTTTGCCATAAATTTAAGAATATTTTATGATTGTGTAATTATTTTGTGGCAATTTTCTATCATAATTTAACTGATTTAATTGTTTTATGCATGGGAGAGAATCAATAATGGGTAATTACTTCAAGATCTTTTTTAAAGCACAGACACATCAAAACCACATGCCACTCATTCCATCCATCCATCAATCCATCAATCCATCAATCTATCAATCAATCCATCAATCAATCAATCAATCTATCAATCCAATCAATCAATCAATCAGCCCATCAATCTAGCAACATGAATACAATTATTTGTTCATGCTTCTGGGTCATATTTTGTATGTGCCACACTCAATGAAAGGATTTGAATTGTTAATGAGGACAGGCTGAAATTTTGTCATTAACGATGCAAGTCCTTTCATTATCTATCAATCTATGGCTTATGTATTCTCACCCACGCATAAAGCAATGAAATCAGTTAAATTATGATAGAAAATTGCCACAAAATGATTACACTATCATAAAATAATCTTAAATTAATGGCAAAGAGCAATTTGTTTGAAAGAGAGTAATACTTATTTGGTCTGCTGGTTTAATTGTCCCTCTTCTTTCAAATTGGCGCAAGCTATTTTTCACACCATGTACAAAAACAGTCAGTGTTCGCCCAAGCGTGAACGAAAATTTGTTTTGTTAGTGGCACTTGATAGATGAGACCATTGGGCATCCATCGACATGAACATTTTTTCTAAATATCTAAAAATGTAATTTTGAACAAATGTTCAAAAGTGTAACGCTTTTTTTGATACGCTCTGTATATAACATTCAGCAAGGTTGGTAAAGAAGTATAATGACAATAATGACATCCTCCTGAGATAAGCCTTTTCAGACACTGAAAACACTCCTGATTGCCTTGAGACACTCTGTCGTATAATTTTGTCTGACTCAAATAAGCCTTCTTTTCATTCTACAATAATTCCAAAGCCACTCAAATGAAAGGTTAACATTATTCTTCATAACAAAGATTATTTCTCAGATGGGGTCTTCTGGCTTTCGATGTAATTCCCGACCGCCTATAGAGGCCTATGTCGCATATTCGACTGTAATGTATCTTCAACTTTTCTTTCAACTTTTCAACTTCAACTTTTCTTTCTAGAAAGACCTCTAGTTAAAAGTTTCCATATTTATTATCTTAACCCTAATAAGCCCCCCCCCCCCCCCGAAATTTGTTTGATTGCTCGGGAAAGATGAGGGAGCGTGAGGGATGTCGAGACCTTCTATCCCTTCTTCGAATCTGATTTATAATCCACTTCATAGAAAGAGCCTGACATCTAGTTAAAACATCCCTTATTCTGATTAAGTAGATCATATAAAATCCTCCTAAAACCAGAAGGATTTTTTCAGATGGAGTCTTATGGCTCTCGATGGGGAGCGTGAGGGATGTTGATAGTATTCCTCCCGTATCGAGACCTTATGTCGCTACATTTCGACTGTAATAACACTCCCACTTCATAGAAAGACCTCTATATTTAAAACACTTTTAGTAATGCACATAGTGCTCTCTTCCCCCCAAAACAGACTGTTTCTCAGATGGGGTGTTCTGGCTTTCGATGGGGAGCGTAAAGGATGTAGATAGTATTCTTGACCGTCTTGAGACGCTCTGTCGCATCTTCGACTCAAATCTATCTTCAGCTCCATCTCCTCCGAAGACCCTGGAGCAATGGAAGCATCTTCTCAACAAACTCCTCACCCAGCGCTACCCGAGGTGATTATATTAAGCATATGCAAACTAATACGTTAGCAAATGTGCAAAATGGTTTGTTCAGTAATTTTATTTTGAACCAGATGTATGGTTATTATGTTGGTGTTTTGCTCTGTGTGCTTATCCATGGGCGCGGTTCCGTTTCTGTAGGCTCATGTGTATTTAAAGGACATTTTAGGGAGAATCTATAGCGACAAGTTACTTCTCTACATTTCTATAATTCTAGTCTTTGTGTATGGAAACCACGTTTTTTAGAATAGTACTTGATAGCAACGAGAAAAGTTAAAATTATGTTGTTGTACCTCGAAGTATCTCAACATTAAGTTTGAACATGGTCCTTTAATGCCCAAATTATGAAGTAATCATTTAGCATTTGGGTTTAAAGACATCTGTAAGGCCGTAGGCTTATGCTGACAATATACTTGAATGAAACAATTTTATCATAACAATGTTCCAAATTTAGGTCCCTATTGGTACTCGATGATGTGTGGATCCCCGAGGTCGTGACCGCGTTCGACGTCCGATGCACCGTGCTAATCACCACCAGAGACATTGGAGTGACGAGTCACACATCAGGTAATGCATCTGACAGTGCAGCGTACTGGGTCGGACTGATTGTTGTTGTTGTTGTTTTGTTTTTTTGTTTGGGGGGGGGGGGGAGCACGCTATGTATTTCTTTATTTTGTAAAGGATTTTACACTTCATTTTTTATATTGTTTTATTGAATAATTGGGGGCATATGTCACCATGCCTCCCTCGTCTCACTACGCCACTGGCCTCATGTACAGAAGGAGAAGGTCGAGGATAATGTACTTTTTGATGAACGTTAAACCAGATGTCTACATTTCCTGATTAATGTTTAACTTTTTTTTTTTTTTTTTGTGATAATGTACTGTTGATGAATCATATAACATCGCAATCGACATTTATCTTTCTTTATAATCACAGTCATTTGTACATTTGTTATTGCCAGGCCATAAGGAGGAGATGAATCTCTCAAGCGGCCTATCCGAAGAGCAGTGCCTCCAGGCTCTCTCGGAATGGACGTCGATGTCGATGGATGACCTCCCACCGGAGGCCGAGCTCATCTACGGGTTCAGCCACGGCTCCCCTCTTGCCATCGCCATCGTTGGCGCGCTTCTTCGAGACTTCTCCGACCGTTGGAAGTTCTACGCGGCGAAGATGGAGGAGAAGAAGATGCAAGAGATGTCGTCCAACCTCGCCTATGAGTACCGCAGCGTGTATGACGCGATGGAGATGAGTATGGAGCAGCTGAGCGAGAAGCAGATGGACGTCTACTCCTGGTTCGCCGTATTCGCCGAAGGGGCAAAGATCTCGTGCAAAGTAAGGACGTGACTGCAGCTTTGACCACCGTAATACAATGCCTCCCCAGTAAACATTATGGATAGCCGTTAGTTTCTTTGAACATTTTTTGTAAAAAGTTCTTTTTAAAGGGATAAAATGTTGGTTCAAATCATAAATATGTTTTATTATCAAGGGGATTTCATGTTCTTGCCATAAAGTTTATGAAAGGTCTAAAATACTTGCATTTTTGCTTTTGAATATTCAACTCAGGATATTTGTGAAACACCCCCCAGGGAATCAAAATTCCGCGAGAATCTAAAATCAATGGTTCAATAATAAAGTTAAATTGCATGATAAATTTCCGTTGCTTTTAACCTTTCTTTGTTTTGTGATGGCTACAAGTAACTTTGATACTGTTATTCATTGCAGATTCTAGCTATGATGGCGGAGTGTTCTAAAGAGGATGTAGAGGATCGGATGCGTGTTATCATCCAGCGGTCACTCATCTCGACGGACTGGTCAGAGGATGAGAACTGTCGGGAATACTGGTTACACGATCTTCTGCATGATCACCTGGTGGCACGCGGGGCTGGAAAAGAAAAGGTTTTTCCAGATAGCTAAACGAAGATTGAAACTTGGATGTTTTTACTATTTTGCTACACTATCCTTTGTACGTTATTGAAGTTCTCCAGATTCACATTTTCCCTTATGTCGTTTTATGTTCTACATTATATTATGAACTACTAGTCGAACGTACGATTACCCCGTAATGATAATGTGTGATAACTGAGATACCATTTCACATTGTATTTTCCCGAAGCCTCCGTCTATTTGCAACGAGTTCAAATGTCTTCTGACCCTAAGAAGGTTCAAGACTTGCAAGGTAGACATGGTTCAGACGGCGCTCCAGTTTCCACCCTCCTCCATCGTCTTCCAGAGGGCACTCCGTGTTGCGCAGTCATCTAGAGATGGCTTCTTTGTGACAGACAGGTATAGGTTCCCGTGATTTTCATCTAGATTTTGACCAATGCCATAAAAAGCTACCGTTCAAACCAGAAGTGAATTAAGTGGAGCTTCATGTACTCGTATTAAGTGTGTTCTGTGAATAAGTATGGTAATTACGCGTTTAGGTATGTTATGTATGTCAATGTCTTTCTTAAACTATCGTTGGTTATCTGCAATTTTATTGAAAAGCGTGGATATTGTTTTTTCTCATGAAGTGCGTTTGATGACATAATTATGTTGATAATGTGGACATTCTACCACAGAGACGATACTGCTAGCAATATTATATTTTCCAGCAATTTATAAGCACGTGGGAATTATAGACATCACATTACACGCATTATTTGGAGGTATTAGTATTCATATGTTTGGATTATCTCCCAATGTTTTCTAGGACTGACACTCGACCAACGAGGAAGTGTCATCGGTATGGGACTTCCAGCAGAACAGCAAGACGAGCGATCCTCATAACAAATGGCACTGAGGTCGTATCTGCTGGGTTTGACGGCTTTGTGCAGGTATATACATGTTATCAAAAGATTGAGCCAAAGCATTATGCACTCGGTGTATCGGTGATGATACATCTTAACACGTGCAAAGATTGGAGTAGACAACATGTCTAAGCAAAATCTTGGCAACCCCTATTAAGATGGTTTGTATTTTATGAGGCTAGTCTAGGTTCTGTTAACAACTGTAGTGAAAAGCTTACTCCACTTTATATTCCTCTGCTTTATCACTTGTTTGCCATTGTGCCTTCGATTAATGTCCGGTGTCACACTTAATCTGTACGCACCCCGAAATCCGTACGCAGTCGCAAATGCGCATGCGCATAAACTAGTAAACAAGCCTGCGAAAATCGTTCCCAGTCCTAATTAATCATCATCATCATCATCTAGACAGGAGGGTAGGGTAGGGTAGCCCTGTAGATCTCCCGGTCATAAACACGTTGATAGCATTCCTTTTACTGACTGTGCACAGCATGACGCAGGAAGACTGTTCCATGAACTTATAACACGCTTGCTGAAGAAACTGCTTCTGAGGTTGAGTTTACAACGGGTAGTAAACAACTTCAGAGGATGTCCACGAGTACGTAGGTAATCAGATCTGACAAAGAAATGTTCTGGATCGATTCTGTCAATACCGTGCAGGATTTTGTAGACTTGGATCATATCTCCCCTCTCCCTTCGGTAGTGAAGAGAGAAAAGCTCAATTTTTCTCAGTCTCTCTGGGTACGATAAGGAGCTCATTCCTGGAATCAGCCTTGTTGCTCTTCGCTGTACTGCTTCAATCTTTTTGTCGTCTGTAACAAATCTTGGGCTCCATGATACGCTGCAGTACTCTAGATGTGAGCGTACAAGTGCTTTGTAGAGAGGTATAAAGATGTCCGGGTCAATATTGACAAAAGCACGCTTGATGAGGCCTAGCATCTGGTTCGCTTTTTGTATTGCTGAGGAGATATGTTTGTGGAAATTCAGCTCACCGTCTATCAATACTCCCAGATCCTTTTCACAGGTGACATTTTCCAGCATTGCATTGTCCATCATATATGAGCACTGTTGATTGTTCTTTCCTATATGAAGTGCCTTACATTTCTGGGAGTTCAAAGGCAGCTGCCATGTGCGAGACCACTCAAAAATGCAAAATGCCTCCTTGCGGCACAAAGTGTTGTCAAAACCCGACGGTGGATTAAGAAACTCTATTCACGTCATTTAAAGACTTGATAAAACATGCGTCGATTTTGTATTAGCATGAAATTGCGGCATAAAGAATGATGGTCACGATTTTCGCAAGACACGCACCATAATCTGTCTAAGCGCATGCGCATTTGAGACTGGGTACGGATTTCGCACCACACCGGATCTTACTATCGGCACACTATATGATCCTGGAATGTATCGCTTTCCCATTCAAATGTCCATTGTAGTGATATTCTCTATTTGTCTTTCCCTCACTTAGATTGCCGATGTGGAGTCGGGTGATGTCCGCCTCTCACTGTCTGCCCACACCGAGACAGTTTCAGATCTGTCGGTCAGCCCTGACGGCTCTCTGCTGGCCACCTGCTCCACCGACCGGTCCCTCTGCGTTTGGGACATCATGAGGGATAGCAAGTCACCCACACGCAAATCCCCCGAACGCTTGGTCAAGCGATTGACCCACGACAATGCTAGGATTACACGATGTGCTTTCGTCACTGTTCGGAAGGACGTAATCCTCGTCTCTGCAGAAGAAACGGGGAGGGTCAAGGTCCTAGATTTCGTTTTGAATCATATTATTATCAATCCACAACATTTTATTTTATACTAACAATACGTGTATGCAAAATATTACTTGTTGGATCAATTTTATGATAGCATCTTGATTATACTCTGTGTTTAAGTCTCCGAAATTCTATGTCATGCATAGTAATCCCTACGTTAAAATGTTTTCACATTGAACTTGAGGGAAACTGTAAATATGTTATCACGGAATCTTCGTTGCAATAAGGCGTTTTTACGACTTCTGATGACCATGTAGCTCATGTAGCTTGTGCCTGTTGTTGCTTGATACTTTCATTCAGGCAGTTGTTAATGTGAACCGATGCCCGAGGTGTTAATATATTTATTTAATTTAAAATGTCTTCCTTTTCTTCAGTCTTTTTTTTGTTTAGAGGCGGGGGGGGGGGGGGGGGGCGGTGTTCAGAAACAAGCATTCAAAGATCGTGTGCGTTCGCCGTACGAGCAAGATACGTGGAAAGAGCTTAATGTGGGTGCTTTATGACGAAGGCTTCGGTGGTAGAATATGATTAATTTATGATTGATCTATATATGGGCAATTCCACGAAAAATGTCACCCAAGGATGGAAAAATGAAACTCATGGGACAGCCTTGTTAACTACTGGATAGTAATGAGGAAGGACCATATTTTGATGACTAAAGGAAAAAAGTTTGAAATTCAATGCAGAATATTTATTTTTTTGGCCATTGAAGTTGGGACAAAAATTGTATGTATTACCCCCAAAATGATGCAATTTGCATCCGTTGTTTGTGAAATAAAATTTAAAAATATGGATCACTTCAGAACAATAATTCTACTTCTAATGTCTTGTTTATGCTTTGTTTTAACATCATAGAAAAGGAAATTGTGTAAAAATCTTTACTTTTTGAAAACTGTTATTGGATAAAATCTTGATTCTTACAACATTGATGTGTAATGTCCGTGACGTTTTAGATATAAAAGTTTTTGTAGAAGCAGAAGTCCTAATTCAATTTAATTCAAAATTCATTTGCAAAGCTAGAATGTTATATCATAAAGTATATCAAGAGCATTTACTAAAATATTTGATGGCTTGTCCAGAATGGCGTCACGGACATTACGTCACGGACATTACATACACAGTGAAAAGTATAAAAAAGCAGAGTAAAAAAATATCAAGCATTATTTTCTTATGTAAATGTCTTACTTTAGCCAAGAAATAAGATAATCCCAAGTAACAGGGGGACTACCACCTTCCTGGTTCAAGTTTTAATAAATTGTATCGTTAATCAGATAGTGAACTTTGAGTCAGTACTCTGAACTATTTATAAAACTAAATTCCTTGCTTTATTTGAACATGCATGTCTCGATAATCAATAAAGACTTGACTATAACTTACTGGGAGGAGAAAGAGATGGTTAAATCTCATATAGTATGATCAAATTGCAAAAATTATACTCTTAGTCCATGATTTTCCATGTGTTATGCCCATGATGTATACACAACTTTTTTTAGATTTTACAATTTTTTGGCACAAAACAGCATTGTACCTCATTAAAAATGTATAATATTTTTTTTAATAGTTGAACATTTGGTTTACTGCACATTCTGTTGAAAATTTTCAAATTTTACAATAATTTTGGAAAAACTTATTAATATTTAAAAAATAATTTTTTGCTAATTGAAAAAAAAATTGAAATATAATTTTTGTTCTCAAAACTGTTTGATTACATATCAAATGTACAATTAAAAAAGTGTCATGCACAATGGAGCATTTTTTGCGGGTTATTTCTGAGTTTAGAAAAAGTGGACAAAAGTGTAATGTCCGTGACGCTGAAAATGTAATGTCCGTGACGCAACGTTTTGTTGTCTAGATCACATATGCCTGGCCCGTTTCCCCCAAAACAACTTGGATTCAATTCATCATTGCCTTGTCTATAATTAAATACCTAAATCACCTTTGTGAGGTCTCAGAACTCACAGACTTTTGCAAAGATGTATATGGATGCAAAAAGTCATGTCCAAAAGATGTAATGTCCGTGACGGCGCACATTTCGCAGAATTACTCAGTAATGAATTGGATAAATGTTCTGAAACTTTTTTTGCATACTTAACTAGGATATTGTTTTGTAATCAAAATAAAAGTTAGACATTAGTTAGAGGTATGAATTAGTAGTGGCATTGGAAAGTCATGAAAATTCTCTGATTTGTAATGTCCGTGACGCTGGAGTTGCCCATATATTACAATGTTTCGTGCATTAACAGCCTGTCTTTGTTATATATTTTTTATCTTTTCAAATATAGTTATGGGATTCCAGCTTTATCCTGCAAAATTCTTGGAAGGCACATGACTCTGCAATTCTCACTGTATGGCCTGATGAAGGGCAAATCATAACGACAGCTAAAGATGACGATACAGCAAAGGTGAAACATCCATAAACAGTATGCTTGACCACTTTGGAATAGGTTAAACCATGAACCTACTACCTATACATCAAAATAGATTAATGGCTAGACGTTTGTACAAGGACAGTATGCATAAATTATCACATTAGAAAAAGCAATTCATTATCAGTCTATGTTTCTGACTCCTATCGACTACATGTTGGAATTGCTGCAAAATAAACAAAAACGACAGGTTATCACAGCAATAAAAGTAATCATCGAGATAAAAAAAAAGAAGGGAATATAACCAGGATGTATAGGTATGTGTTTCCATACGGCATATAGATGTAGGGTGGTGTAGAAATAATAATAAAAATGGATCAACAGCTGTAGTGACTTACCATGGATAACAACATAAACAACTGAATATTGAATACAGTATAAACAGAATAAGGACGGTGAAGATACATGTATATATAGTATGGACAGTTAAGGTGATGATTAAGAAGAGACACAAATTGAAGTGAATAAACTACCAAACAGGGTAGCAACATGATGACAAAGCCAACATATAAAATATATCATAGCAACATTAGTCAGATTATACAATAAATCCCCATTTTGAGTTGGTTATTTCTGATTTCATTATCGAACCGTAAATCAGTTAAAATCATGATTACCTATTGCACAGGTATTTCACTTGATATCGGGCGAACTCAAGTTCCAACTCGGGCATGATTACGACCTGTGCGGTGCAACTCGCCTCAGCAACGGTATGATAGCGACGCTGACCTGGTGTCAGCTACGGGTCTTCAACGGCAGCGGACGTCGCCTCGCTGACTGGACCAACCCCAACGAGAACGAGTTCCTGGCGGACCTCGATAGCTGCCATTGCAGCGACGGCGAACTTGTCATCGTTCTTGGTCGAGGAGGCACCGCCACGGTATGTTATTGCTGCCATCCGTTACCTATGATGTTTTCAACTTGTGAGAACTATTTATTATAATTGGGTTTAGGTAATGAGTTTGTGGTTAAATATTAAATGTTATCTGACTACCATGTATTACAAGCAGAAATTAACCGTTCTTACTTGAGAATGTAGGAAATATTTAGTCGTACATTTTGATAGGGCTAGGGTATAATTTATTACATGTAATATTAATTTTAAGGAAGAATGCGTACCGTATTATGTTGTTATGTTCTTTTTCTAAAGGTTTTCAGAATGGGGAAAACGTTCCGTATGATGTTTTCAACTTGTGAGAACTATTTATTATAATTGGGTTTAGGTAATGAGTTTGTGGTTAAATGTTAAATGTTATCTGTCTACCATGTATTACAAGCAGAAATTAACCGTTCTTACTTGAGAATGTAGGAAATATTTAGTTGTACATTTTGATAGGGCTAGGGAATAATTTATTACATGTAATATTCATTTTAAGGAAGAATGCGTACCGTATTATGTTGTTATGTTCTTTTTCTAAAGGTTTTCAGAATGGGGAAAACGTTCACAGTCACGCGGAAACTGTCGACGTTCTGTCGACTCAGATTTGGAGGCGTCTCCCGCGGCATCAACAGCATTCATCTCACCTCAGTCAAAGCAGAACAATCTGCCAAGGAATCAATCTTTCTGACCACAGCAAATAATGGAACATTGATATCGGTAAAGTGATGCAGTAAAACCTGTCTATAGCGACCGCTTAAAGGACCGGTTAAAGTGGTCGTTATAGACAGGTGGTCTCTATAGACAGGTTGCCGGACATTTTTAATATCTGGTCGCATACTGTGCCTTGTTGCAAATATATTCTTAATTTAATCATTCAATATATTATGTACAAATCTAAAACAATGTGTGATATTTGATTATCTACTGGATAATTATAACTGTGTGCAAAGTCAGTACAATGAGTTAGCGAATATCGCTTTGCATTTCCGCTCATTACTCGGTCATATGAAATCCATATACCATGGACTTTTTACACACCACTATTATCATATCACAGAAATACACCTTTAAAAAAAAACAAAAAACAATCAGACATTTATTGCAAATGTAAACAAATTTACTAGATCCCTTTAACGATCGAATAAAAGCGTCATTACTTTGTTTATCGTTTTCTTTCTGGTTATAAAACAAAAGGTAGACATGATCTTTATATGGTAGTAATATGGTGTTCACTTTCCTAATTTATGTGATTTTATTACAATTATAATTCATTTTCATTTTGCTCATTTAATTTCGATATATAATGTACGATTTTAAGAAAAACAAGTAACGGTAATGGTCACATACCTGTCAGAGGTATTTTAACAATACCGAAAAGGCACTGTGTGAAATGAAAGTAATTATAATATATTTCCCCCTGCTAATAAATAAAGTGAACAAACAGCAGGAAAAAAGATGGTTCGATATTTTCTTCACATCGATGCAGGAAGTTTGACACACATATAGAACAGACTATTACTGACATCAAAGGATCTTTCTAAAATCGATGTTCATTAACCGTGCTCCACATAAAGCAGAGCAGAGTGCATGTATCAATGTTGATATATCATCCATCTTTTGATAATTATGAAGGTGTGGATGCTTGAGAAGGCTCCTGTGCCATTGACAGTGAACTCGGCTCTCACTGACGTGGCCTTCGGACCCAGTGGAGAAATACGGCACATGGTTGGCCAAGAGACCAACGACTCAAACAAAGTTATGGTAAGATCACACATATGTTAGAGGTAGCAAAGTCGATTAAAAAAAACCCTCTCGGTCTTTGGATTTTTTAACTTTATCAGTAACATTATTTTATTTGTATTTATATGTTTATTCTTCTTTGTCTATTGAACATAATTATGCTGCGTGTTGGTTAGCATGCTGACAGTATTGGGTACAATTTATTCACATCACAATCTATCCAAGCAAAAAACTGTTGGAATACACACAAGTCAAAACATTGTCAATTAATAATTATCCCAAATAAGATATTGTTTTAATCATAAAGCCTTAGGCAACACGTAGTACCATTAAAAGACTGTAAAGTGAAAGCTAAATATTAAGGGGGCTTGTCCTCTGGTGACTCTGTGCGTTTATTAAACTTCCCCCTTTCTATTCTTTAGAAGCCAAGCGCCTGGCTAGAAGGCAGAAGGTATACCAATTATTATACAGTGTTTAGTATGACCAGGGCCCCGTTGCAGAAAGAGATACAATCGATTGTAAGTTGCAATTAATCGTAAGTCAGATCACGTGTTCTAGATGCGCAAATCTGATTGGTTGAAAAGCGTACATTTTCTGACTTACGATCAATCGTGACTTACAATCGATTGTATCTCTTTCTGCAACGGGGCCCTAGTCAGGGTTCGAACCCGAGACCTCCGGTGCATGTAGCGCAGGGGCGTCGATCACGGGGGGGGGGGGGGGGGCGGGGGGGGGGGGGGGATGGGGGGATATATCCCCCCCCCCCCCCAATATTTCAGGTGTGGGGATGACCTGTATTATCATCCCCCCCAATATTTGGGGTTCAAAAAATATATAATAACATTAAAATAAAGGAGCATTGACCCCTCTCATGAATGGAAGTTGTTACTATAGTCTTCTTTAAACCACTTTTTGATATTAAATGCTAAACTGCCCAAATCCAAAATCTTCCGGGGCTGCGCCCCTGCAACCCCCATTAAGGTTATTTGACCCAGTACCAGCCATGTACTCATTAAATAGTTTTATTCAGGACTTCTCTCTTGGCAAACTTTCAGGCGATCCTGGCCCACTGTGCGTTTGCGCTTCGCTCACTAAAATTCAGCTAACTATTCAATAGTTGATTGTATTCCTGGATATTACAAATCCCAAAGCTTCCGGGGGCTTCGCCCCCTGGACCCCCAATAAGCTTTCCAATGTGGGTATCCCTTGACTTATCAGGGTTCCATCAGGATGAATGCAATCGACAGTATTTATCTATCAGGCTAAAATTCATCCATACTTGGACAGTGCCCTCATCAGGATGCTTGCAATGTGCACTTAATAATCTTCCAATCTCTAAAGCGCTAATTCAAAAGCCAATTAACTAAAGAATAGTTAACTCTATATTTACATATAGACAACATATTTATATCTGGATATTACAAATCCAAAAGCTTCCGGGGGCTCCGCCCCCTGGACCCATAATAAGCTTCCCAATGTGGGTATCCCATGACTGATGCTATTCAGGGTTCCATCAGAATGCTTGCAATATATGTATCTATCAGGCTAAAGTTCATATTGGACAAAGCCCAGCTCACAACATGATGCTTGCAATGTGCACTTAATACTCTTCCAATTTCTAAACAGCTGAATTCAAAAGCTTTGCCCCACCCCCCCCCCCCCCCCCCAGCCATACAAACCCGGGCACGCTGCTGGGTTGTCGCTTCGCTCCCTCGCCAGAGATCATCAAAATGACGAATCATCCCCCCCCCCCCCCCCCCAATGGCGAGAAGAAATCGACGCCCTTGATGTAGCGGAAACCCTAAACGCTAAGCCACCATGCCATGATTCAGTACCCACTTCATAAACGGTTTATATCCACTTACAGCTGATGGTTCCGTCAGCAGAAAGAGGAATGTTCATGTCCAGTACAGGGTTCTTCAAGGTGGCTGAAAGGGAAAACATCCTTGCTGTTGACACATCTCAAGTGCCCGGGCAGGCTGGCATCTGGACAGACGAGGGCGTATTGAGTGTCAGTAGGCTTGCTATATGACCAATATAACTTAAATGTATCTTGAAACTGTTTAGTCACACAATTTATTTAATTATATTACCTATGACCTGAATGATGAAAAAGTGTATTTCATTCGAATCGTAGTAATTATCATATTAAGTAAAATAACGTCGCAGGCATAAGTAGTAATACAAATTATGTACATTTAAAAAAAAAAAAAAAAAATCTGGAGGGTGTTTCACAAAGAAATATTTTGTCATTATGACAAATTTTTGGCAATTCGGCAAAATGTTGGCATATAAGTATGGGTTAGAAAGATTGCAGGCCATCTTCTCCTTAATCGCCAGATGCAGTTGACAAGCTGCACTGTTATAAGACATATTTTGGTTCTAATAACACTTTCAAACACATAAACAATTTTGTTTAAGCCTTTTTAAGATCTGACTTCATGAATTATAGCCAATGAAAAGAAACACTAGCCATTCGAAATGTCTGGACAGGAGAGAACGAAAATGCGTGATTTATACAAAACAAAAGTGCTACCTATTTTACCAGATCATCACAACATCAAATTAGCACCCTCATCATTATTACAGGTCGTGAAACTGCCGAAAGTCGGGAGGAACTGGGGTGCTGGGTCGTCAACTACTTGCAAAAACTTCAAACTAGCCGAACACAAAGTCTTGCTTTCCCGATATCTGCAAGGCTCGCGAGAACTGCTCATTGTTTCGACAGGTGCCGGGATCTCTGTTGAGGTACGGACATTTATGACAGAATGATTGTATGATGATATTCTTACCATCATCTTTAACGGTTAACCCGTTCAAGGATAGTTCCTAGTATACTCGGTCTTGGGTCTATGACATGTGTGAGTAATAATAGTAATATTCTATTTCTATATCGCGCTTTATCACCGAAGGCGCAAAGCATTCGGGGCATTATTAACTTGGCTGTAGCCAAACTGCCATGATGGGATGCTCAAGCATTTAAAGGAATACATTCCTGAAATGCAAGTATTACTTATGTATAAGTCTTGCATTGGTTAAAGCGTCCATCATTTTCTAAGCATAACATTAGGAGAATGTGTACGTATTTTCCTACTATATTCTCATAACTGGATGTCATTGTCGCCCCATTGTTGGAGGGGGATTATTGTCCTGCTTAGTATTGTGTTTTGCATTGTAAAAACACATAAAATAGAGCTTGATACAATTTTCAAAATCGATAGACATGATAGCCAGTTACGATTGTAATTATAGTATTTCCTCATATTCCACAGATTTGGTCTACCGACAAACAGCCCATAGTTGTAAGCAGTCATCAGGTGACCTCTCATCAAGGTCTGTCAGCTGACTTATCACATGACCAATCCAAACTTGTGATAGGGTGTTCAGATGGTACCGCCCTTCTGTACAAGGTATTCTTTTGAAAATTATATCAACAGCAAAATTGTATTATTGTTGTTTTTCAAAGGTGTTAACTTAGGTACTCGATTCAATATTATGCATCCAGATTTCTGTCAATATCGGATGTGAAACAAAGCATGCACACTAAGAAATGAGGGTACAAATTTGTGCCATAAAACAGGACCCTTGAGGGTGCAATTCTGCACCCCAAATTGAGGTTTGCAACATATGGGATGCAGATGTACACCCTATGGGCACATGTGTGTAACCCATAGGGATGTAGGGTGCAGACTTCCTTTTTGGGGTGCCAAATGGGGCCAAATTGCATCCTTAACCCTAATAAGGCCGGGGGAGCCATAATGCATGCCCCCCCCCCCCTCCTCCGCGATTTTTTCGATTGCTCCAAAACGCGGTAAGATGACGCGCCGCTGCTAACCCCCCCCCCCCCCCCCCCGGCCGTAGAAAGACCTCAAATAGCCCGGCCTTTTTAGGCTTAATGGTACTACTATGGTAATTTCCCAGCTAGCCACCTGACGTCGGGCCGATGTCGGAATTTGGTTGCCGGATGTCGGCATATCGCCGTTGGCTCGAGGTTAAAATGTCCGCCAGCCCAACATCGCCACGACGTCATTTTTGTGATATATTGGCATAACGTCATTTTCCGACAATGGCCCAACATCATCTCATGACATGATGTTGAGCCATTGTCGGAAAATGACGTTATGCCAATATATCACAAAAATGACGTCGTGACGATGTTGGGCTGGCGGACATTTTAACCTCGAGCCAACGGCGATATGCCGACATCCGGCAACCAAATTCCGACATCGCCCCGACGTCAGGTGGCTAGCTGGGTTGAACCCTTATTTGTTATTTGTGGGGTGAAAATTGTATCGCTCTGTGTGTTATGTTGTCGTGTTCAGTTGTATTGATATACATGTTGGTCTCCAATTGGGAGGCGAGGTACACCAGAGTCCATCATTTTGTGTCTACGCTTTTGTTACGTAATACAATCTCACGCACTTATGGTCGAAATTATTTTATCAAAACTAAAATGCAATCAACTGATTTCATGTTATATGAGTGATCATTTAGTTGGTTTCATAATACTGTGGTCAATGTGGAAAATTTAATCCATGATTCATGATTAAAACACTCCAGATCTCCGATAGCAGACTCCTGGGAGAGGAACCAACGGCCCTCCAGGGCCCGGCGAGCCGGGTCAGTGTGGCGCAGTTCTCCTCTGACGGAAAACTTCTCCTCCTGACGGGCTGGAAACACATCAAGGTACATAATAAGTAGGTCGAAAATGAACCGAAATCTTGCCGTGTTGCTTTCACAGCTGTTTACCACAAAATAGAGATTTCCCGGGGGGGGGGGGGGGCACTCAACTATATTGCTGTACACACGCGCGACCACAGCTTTTTCAAACCCACCCTAAACAAGTTTTATCCATTAGTGAAATTTATACACTATTCAAGTATTTTCGCGTGCTTTTTTTGACAATTTTGCCCCCTAAACAAGTATAACCCTTAAAACATACCCCTAAACAAGGTCTACGTCAATTGCTCTCAATTAAACCTCTAAAAATAATGGAAATGTTTAACCACGTTAAACATTTAACCCTAAACAAGGTATACCTTAAATACCTGGGAATGGGATCTGGGAATGGTGGAGGGGGGGGGGGGGGGGGGGATATGATCGCGCGATCAAGGGACGTTCCCGAGATCTGGAATCCCCTGGAATCATTCGCACAAAATTCCCGGCAAACTCCAGACAAGTCCGGGAAACAAGTTTGGAGAAAAAGATACCATAAACGCGTATTTGTTTAACTCCACAAACATACCCTTTTTTCTGATTTTGGCCCTTTTGACACCCTAAACGCGTCACGCGCGTGACGCGCCATGATCGGCAAAAAGTACCCTTTTTACTCGTTTTTTTGGTCGCGCGTGTGTACAGCAATATAGTTGAGTGGCCCCCCGGGAGAGATTTGGTGATGAAAAATTACATTGATAACATTTTGAATACTAAATGTTACATTTCTGGTCGCCTGTCCGGGAGTTAAATTTAAATTTACTTTGGCGCTTTGTGATCATTGATGAAATGAATCACTTGCTAGATACATCATGTAATTGATATTTTCTACCGAAAACCATATTGCAAATACAAAATTTAATAAAAAGTTATTGCATTAGCTGCATGTCGCGAAGGCCTGATATCCTCCGAAATTTACCTTTCGATGAAACGTTGACACTGATAAGCAATATTTCCAAATTTAGATCATTCATTTACCTTCCTTATTCTTTATATTTCGTCCACCATCTCATGTCTTTGGTTTATTATGTACATACTATAGGTTTTCCCGGCCAATTTCCCACATTACGCGCCCAAATTCGTTTTATGTGCATTCAATTTCGTCAAATTGCCGTGGAGGAGTCGCTTTGGTCATTCAAATTCATATTCCGAGCATGCATATTCGTATATGGGCACCCAAATTTCAAATCGCACACTTCAAATTCGCAAATGGGCATTCGATGTCATCATTGGCGCTATTTTCAACAAATGGGCATTCAATTTAATACGGCAAGCTTGACAATCGCTCGTCTGTGCATTCAATTTCGTCAATGGGTGACCAATTTCCATACATGCTCATTCAATTTAAGTTACACAAAAAAACATCCATATGTATTCACAAATAAACATCCATACGTATTCACAAATAAACATACTGTATATACATTTATTTATACAACCACATACATAGTTACGCACATAATATATAGGCGTACCTAATAGGGGGAGGGTTGGGGGTTCAACCCCCCGGTCTCGACTGTCACTGTCACTGTCACTGGTCTCGGCCTAAAAAAATGTCGAAAATTACCGGCCACGGCTTTGAAAATGTCCTACGACTACCCCCCCCCCCCCCCACACACACATACACACACACACACACACACAACCCCCTCACATGTTTCTCAAGCACTGGGTCTTGGTCTCGACCTCGAAAATTGTGGACCGGACCTGGTCTCGGTCTTGAAAATGTCGTAAATTCGCGGTGTCGACTTCGGAATTCTTCTACGACTACCACCACCCCCGCTGACAGAAAATTTTTCTGAAGAAATAACCCCCCCCCCCCCCCCTTGAACAAATCCTGGGTTCGTTACTGGTTACGCTCACATAAACACACGCACACACATTCACCTTTTATCTTACATAGTCTCAACCATTATTTCATCAGGCTATATTTTTCATTTTTTAGATGTACTTTTCAACATTGAATCTTCACTTTTCGTTATTCCTCGGTCACATTTGTCTAGATCTGTTTGATGTTCAATTATGTAATCTGTATTTTCTTATTTTTACATTCATTCGTTCATCATCTTGTCTTAACTTTATCATCATGCGAGTTCATAATGTAATTTCATCACATGATGTTATTTGTCATGTGAGCGTTATTGTATCATACTTTTTGTTCACCATTTTGTATTTTTATTTCCATCATGCTTTCTATATCATACATGTACCACGATGTTAAATAACATGTCCACTGCACATTTTTAATTTGAATGCCAATGTAATGAACTTGTTTGCCTATGCGCGAATTCGAATGACCGAAATGACACCCGAGACTGCTAGATATGAAATTGAATGCCCATTGACGAAAATCAGTGCCTATCTCTTACAATAGAATGGCGCAAGTGTGAAATTGGTCGCTCTGTTACTCAATATGAATGACCAAAAACGATTTTGAATGACGATATGTCGATCCAAGCGTGGATTAGACGAAATTGAATGCTGCTTATATGAAATTGCATGAGAAAATAGCGAAATTGACCGGGAAAACCTATATTACACATGCCAGTGATAAGGGTTTAACTATCGATGACCATGATATTTTTTTTGTCTATGATATTGTGATTTATGCAGGTCTTCGACATGGAAACTCTGCAGGAGTCGGCTAGCAGCATTGATGAACGGGTCATCTCGATCGCAAAGTTCTCGCCAGACTCCAAGGGTGTACTCACGACATCTGGCAGTTACATGAAGGTATTATATATAGGTTTTCCCGGCCAATTTCCTACTTTACGCGCCCAAATTCGTTTATGTGCATTCAATGTAGTGCAGTTGCCTTGGATGAGTCGCTTTGGTCATTCAAATTCATACTCCCGAGCATCCATATTCGTATATGGGCACTCAAATGTCAAATCGCGAACTTCAAATTCGCAAATGGGCATTCGATTTCATCATTGGGCGCTATTTTCAACAAATGGGCATTCAATTTAATACGGCAAGCTTGACAATCGCTTGTTTGTGCATTCAATTTCGTTTATGGGTAACCAATTTCCAGACATGTTCATTCAATTTAAGTTACACAAACAACATCCATAGGTACTCACACATAAACATATTGACATGCATGTATACCATATACATACGCACACACATACAAACACACACATAGTCATATACATGACGACTTTGATTTATCTTTTATATCATCATCACCGTTCTTTTCCTTACATAGTCTCGACCATTCCATCGTGTTATATATCTTTCCCTTTTCAGACCTACTTTTCAACATTTATTATTCTCTTTTCGATATTCATCAGTCACATTTTGTTTAGGCTTGTTTGTCAATTTTAAATAATTTTATATTATAGGTTTTCCCGGCCAATTTCCCACATTACGCGCCCAAATTCGTTTTATGTGCATTCAATTTCGTCAAATTGCCGTGGAGGAGTCGCTTTGGTCATTCAAATTCATATTCCGAGCATGTATATTCGTATATGGGCACCCAAATTTCAAATCGCACACTTCAAATTCGCAAATGGGCATTCGATTTCATCATTGGGCGCTATTTTCAACAAATGGGCATTCAATTTAATACGGCAAGCTTGACAATCGCTCGTTTGTGCATTCAATTTTGTCAATGGGTGACCAATTTCCATACATGCTCATTCAATTTAAGTTACACAAAAAAACATCCATACGTATTCACAAATAAACATCCATACGTATTCACAAATAAACATACTGTATATACATTTATTTATACAACCACATACATAGTTACGCACATAATTAGGCGTACCTAGGGGGGAGGGTTGGGGGTTCAACCCCCCGGTCTCGACTGTCATTATCGCTGGTCTCGGGCCTCGAAAAGTGCGCATAGCACTGGTCTCGGCCTAAAAAAATGTCGAAAATTACCGGCCTCGGCTTTGAAAATTTCCTACGACTTCCCCCCCCCCCCCCCCCACACACACACATACACACATACAAACACACACACAACCCCCTCACAGGTTTCTCAAGCACTGGGTCTTGGTCTCGACCTCGAAAATTGTGGACCGGACCTGGTCTCGGTCTTGAAAATGTCGTAAATTCGCGGTGTCGACTTCGGAAATCTTCTACGACTGCCACCACCCCGCTGACAGAAAATGTTTCTGAAGAAATAACCCCCCCCCCCCCCCCCTTGAACAAATCCTGGGTTCGTTACTGGTTACGCTCACATAAACACACGCACACACATTCACCTATTATCTTACATAGTCTTAACCATTATTTCATCAGGCTATATTTTTCATTTTTTAGATGTACTTTTCAACATTGAATCTTCACTTTTCGTTATTCCTCGGTCACATTTGTCTAGTTCTATTAATTTGATGTTCAATTATGTAATCTGTATTTTCTTATTTTTACATTCATTCGTTCATCATCGTTTATCATCATGCGAGTTCATAATGTAATTTCATCACATGATGTTATTTGTCATGTGATCGTTATTGTATCATACTTTTTGTTCACCATTTTGTATTTTTATTTCCATCATGCTTTCTATATCATATACATGTACCACGATGTTAAATAACATGTCCACTGCACAATTTTAATTTGAATACCAATGTAATGAACTTGTTTGCCTATGCGCGAATTTGAATGACCGAAATGACACCCGAGACTGCTAGAGATGAAATTGAATGCCCATTGACGAAAATCAGTGCCTATCTCTTACAATAGAATGGCGCAAGTGTGAAATTGGTCGCTCTGTTACTCAATATGAATGACCAAAAACGATTTTGAATGACGATATGTCGATCCAAGCGTGGATTAGACGAAATTGAATGCTGCTTATATGAAATTGCATGAGAAAATAGCGAAATTGACCGGGAAAACCTATAATTTCACATTGTGCTTTCTTTTGGTTTTACGTCTATTCGTTAATCATTGTCTTTACTTTATCATCATGCGATATTTAGTTCACCATTTTGATCTTTATTTTCATCACATTTTCTTATTTGTCATCTGATCTTTATTTAATCATCATCTTTTTTCATAATCTGTATCTTTATTTACATCATCTTTGGTTTATTGATTGCCCATGTACGAAATAACTGTATGTACCATATACCATAATGTTACATGTCCTAACATTTCCACTGTACATGTTTAATTTGAATGAAATTATAATGAACTTGTTTGCCCATGCGCGAATTTGAATGACCGAAATGAGACCGGAGACTGCTAGAGATGAATTTGAATGACCATTAACGAAAATGAGCGCCCATCGCTTACATTGGAATGACGCAAGTGTGAAATTGGTTGCTCCGTCCCTAATATGAATGACTAAAAACGAATTTGAATGACGATATGTCGATCCAAGCGAGGATTAGGTGAAACTGAATGCTGCTGATATGAAATTGCATGAGAAAATAGCGAAATTGACCGGGAAAACCTATAATAGCTTTATCGCACTCGATTTATCGTGGGGAAACCCACATTTCTTTGATAATTTTAATTTATATTATTTATTTCTGGTCAGTTTCCTTTTTTAAAAATTATAATAACTTAATCATATTATATACGTATTTTGTGTCACTTTAGACTTAATTGTATTACGATCAATGTTACATGTTATAGTATGCGATTAAGTGGTCACACTAGCATGACTAGTTATATCAATTTAAATGTATTGTGGAAAGCGCTTGTTTTAGAGATTTGTTAAGATTTTGTTCCTACTTTTAGAGAAAGTTTAGAACAAAGTAGCTTAAGTTCTCCTGATAAGGACAAAACCATGTCGGACGATCTAAACATGTATTATTATCAATTAGATTATCGTTAATTCGCTACGAACTGCGGACTGTGCAGTGAAATTATAAAAGTAAGCAGAACAAATATGTCTTACTGTAAAATTGATAGGAATGTAAAATTCATAAATATTCTAATCCTTTAAAATATAATCTAAATTTCAGATCTGTTTATATAATGTATAATTCATGCATTGATATTTCTATTTTAGATGAGGGATTCCAGAACGCTCCATATCAATGTAACTAGAGCGATCTCAAATTATGGCCACATACAGGACGCCAGATTTTCCTCCGACAGTTCCATCATAATCACATCGGGGCATGTGAAAGCATTCGTAAGTACGCTCCTCAAAATCTTCAACAAAGTTAATTGAGGGAAGTATATAATATTTCCAACTTCTACAACACAAAAGAAACGGGAGGGTTAAATTGTAAATGATAATAGAATGAAGGTTAATTATTTTCAATAATACTATTTGTGTACTATAATGTATTTGTATAATTATTTAACTTTAAATTTACCCATAAAATAAAAAGCATCATCGGGTTTCACAACATGCAGAAACTTAGAAGCTTCAGGGGCTTTGCCCCCTGAACCCCCCACGATGGGTGTTATCCCCTGCACTACGGCGGGTCCCTGGACCCCTTCCAATGTGCGCTCAGTTTGCTAACTTTCAAATGTTGGCAAGTATGTTGTCATGATATGTTATGGTATGAGCATTTCATAAGATCATCTATACTCTATCTTAGTTAAAGGTAACGTTGAGTATTGGTCAAACTTAACTTTAGTAACCAAAACCTGCACGATTACGGTACAAACTAATAGTTATAACTTCACCATGCTCGAAAAGTATACACAATTACAAACGACAAAGTAAAACCCCTGTTATCATTCAAAAAGAGCCGTTACAACTCAAGAGTCAAATTAACTCTAGAGAGAAGCGCTAGCGTTCTAGGTCCTCCTAATACGGGACTGTAATGCGCGGTAATAGTTACCGCGCATATTCATGTGTATCGCAAGCGCCGTTCGCTTTTCGCATCGGCGGCCATCGCGATCATCTTTCGTTCAAAATTCTGTTCGGAGTCGCGCTAACACATGGAGAGAAGTCGAGGAGGCGCATATATTATCACTGATTTTTTGCGGAATGGAGGGAAAAAATCATAATTTTAATCCACCCGATAGTTGGATCACATAATGGAGAGTGAATTGGTGGTAAGTACCGTATTATATGTATAGTTTTAAGCACAATTAGCGTGCTTACAAATATTAATTGTCAGTCCCGTATTAAGAGGACCTAGAATGCTTGCGCCTCGCATTAGCGTTCTCTAAAAAGTGATACCCGGACGTCAATCACTTTTATAAATATTTTGAAAGCAAATTTCACAACAATTAGAGCATTTGAATGGGAATTATTATTATTTCCCATGTTTTTTTCGATGATCTTTCATATGGAATTGAAATCAACCAAATCCGTTACAATTAAATTTTTTTTTTTTTGGGGGGGGGGGGGCACTTTGGAAATTACCAATACTCAAGGTTACCTTTAATATTATTTAATGGTGTAGTTACTTTGGATGGGGAAGGAGATTATACTAGATAACTTATTACCCTCAATACAATTAAAATAGGGGAATGAGAAAAAATAAAACCAACATCCAACTTGATGACACAGTAAATGTATTTAATAAGATAAGTTCGCGAGAGGGGGCAACACATTAACGTTAATTTTAAATGTACATTTCTAATAGCTTCATCGGGTATCAAATTTCCTTCCAACCGATCAAAATACATGAAAAGGTTGAGCCTGCACCTCCTACACTTCTAATAGGTTTATGATACAATACGTTCTTATTTCAAGTTACAGTACTTGCAGCAAAGCCCTATGGAATAGATTTGAGAGTTATTCCTATACATCGTTCATTTACGGTTAATATTTTTTCCAGGACTATGGCTACATCGAATGGTGGAAAGTGGAGAAGGGCAAGATATCTCCTCTGCAAAAATTCCGAATGGACAATCGTGTTCCTCGCGTACTGTGCAATGCCCAGTTCACTACGTTTGTCGCAGTCGATGTGGTTGGACAAATCTTCGTTCTTGAGAGAGTTGGCATCAAGATTTGAAACAAGGGACGCTGTTACTTGGACGTGTTGTTCATTGTGGGATATTAAAGTTCCACACAACCATCCAAACCGATACGTACATATTGTGGTTAGTTCATAATGTTTGTTGATGCTGATGTACATATGAAAGCCAAATATAAGCGTTGGGAAAGTTACCAAAAGCTTCGTGGCCAAACTTATAGATCAATATTGTTGAAATGTTGAAAGTGTTTAAAGAGGGCTTATGTGGTAAAAGTATATATTAAAGGTATGGTGACAAGAAAACTGCCTCAAAATTGTGTTTTACTGTATATAAGGTAGATTTTCATGAAGATTACTAATACAAACATATTTTCCTCGTGGGAAAACCCGGTAAAATAAAAAAATCAACTTGTAAAATCACTTTCGGAACCCCCGTAAAAAAACTGAGTACGGGCGAAAACAAAATGACGTCATCTTTGTGACGTCACATGCAGGCAATCGCAGTTTAGCTCGGTCATAGACGTACACGCTGAGTGCAATACTCACGTTGACACAGAGATATTATTTCCATTTGTTTCAATATTTGCAAACATTTGCTTAGGTTTATATCATGGACGATATACACTCAGATGTGTAGCTGCATCCTGCTACAATTCATTTCTTAGCAATTCTTAAGCACTTTCAGTTAAACCTCAATTTACAAGCAAAAACGAGTTTGTTTTACAAACAAGTCATAAGCTCTGCATGTAAACCATGCACATTCCTCCGTGTTGCGGTCTGCTTGTGATGTCATGAATCGGGTGACACGTGCGCACATTCCAGCTCTGCTATAAATGACTTTTTTAGGAGCATGGAACGCCGATGCGAAATAAAGCAAAAAAGTTGCATGAAATGTCCCTTTTTTTCCCAACTTAAGGATTTCTTTGAAAAAATGAGTGTGGTATATCAATAAAGGCACATATTTAAAGCAATAAACCTGCATCAAAGCCGGGATTTCCCCCCTCCTTTAAGGAGAATTAAGGGGTTTCTGGGACGAGCACCGTCTAGGGTTTTCTATAGCTCAGTCGGATGAGCACCGGTCTAGCAATCCGGAGGTCTCGGGTTCGAATCCCGTTGGAATCCAATTTTCTTTGCCTTCTTTTAATCACAATATATTTCTGGCCAGTTTCCCTATATGTTTGAATTAATTATTACAAAAAGCTGTATCGCTTCGGTGATCCCTCGCATATATCCCCAAGTTGATTTGTATCCTTCGGGTTTATGTCAGGTTTATAATAGCTTCTGACCATTCTGGCAAAGAGAATTAAGGGGTTTTTGGGACGAGCACCGTCTAGGGTTTTCTATAGCTCAGTCGGAAGAGCACCGGTCTAGCAATCCGGAGGTCTCGTGTTCGAATCCCGTTGGAATCCCATTTTCTTTGGCTTCTTTCAATCACAATATATTTCTGGTCAGTTTCCCTATATGTTTGAATTAAAAGTATATATTAGTTGAAAGTTCCATGCGCGCCACTGAGATTGGGCCAACATGTCACCGCCTGTCCGCCTGTCACCGCCGGCTTGAGTACCTGTGGCTACACGGTCTACCTGCTCGCATGCCGTGCGCCTGCAAAGCTTTTGCACGCATCATACATGCAGTTGAATTAAATCTGTTGGTAAAAAGCTTTTTTTTTCGGACAGTTATTGCTCAAATTGTCAATTTCAAATCTGCTTTTGTCCAAATCTTGACATCAACAGTAAAGTTATGATATCGTGCATTTCCACGGTAACTCGCGTTACACTTCATGGTACATTGACTATTCAATGTGCTGTAACTCCATTATTTTATGGAACTGTAGGCTGATTTTAAATGTTTAAATGGTAGTAAAACATCTAAACGTGTAACAGGGCAGTTTTCATTCAAAAGCAGCCGTTAACACAAGAGGGCGCCCTCCAGATGCATACAGTTTCAACTATTTTAACATTTAAAAATGTGAATGTGATGTTTGGTTAAACGTAGGTATTCAATAGAAAGATCATCAAACACAATTTAAAACCATTTTGGTATATTTTTTAAAATGTGTAGGTTTTTCAAATGTTTTCTTAAATTATTGAATAAAAGTTGATCTGGAACCTGTGTTCCAATCGGATACTACTTATTGATATCTTCGCTGTTTCTGAACCGATTTTGATCAAACAAAGTGGATTTTGTCTTTCAAATCGTGTGCTCCTTCCAATTTTACGATTTTTTTTTTTTGTTTTTTTTTTCTTCACCTTTCCAGGCATTTATTGATTTCAATTTAAGTTCCATACAGTTTAAAGGGATAGTTGAGTTTTGGTAAAGAGAGTACAATTTTGGTCAAACTGAATTTTAGTAACCCAAACCTGCACCATTACATTACAAACCAACAGTTATAACTCCTCATGCTCGAAAGGAATACAAAATTACAAATGACTGAGTAAAAAGCCTGTCATCATTTAAAAAGAGCCGTTAAAACTCAAAAGGGCGCTCTCGGAACACTCATCAGTTTCGACCATTTTGAATAAAATATTGTGCATGTGGTGTTTAGTTGAAAAAGTGATCAGATAGAGAGATAATCAACTACCATTTAAAAACCTCTTTTGTAATGTTTTGAAAAGGGGAAGCATTTCTTTTTTTGGGGTTTAACGGCTGGTTCAAAATTATCGAATAATTGTGGGGCCCCACAATTATTACAAACGGTTATGTTTATGTATATTTCAGTAATTTCTGAACCGACCTTAATCAAACAAAGTCTATTCTGTCACCAAAATTGCACGCTCCCTCAAATCTGACACTCAGTCCCTCACTATCTCACAAAAAAATAATTTTGTGTAGCGCCCTCTATACCAAAACTCAACCATCCCTTTAACAAATCACACTACAATCATTTCGCCTTTTACATCAATTTCTTTAAGAATGTTAACCATAGTTTTGTACTTCTTTCATCTTTTCCCGATTGATTTCTGATTACTATCATTTTATGCTCCAAAAAGCTATAGCTCAAATATCATTTATGTTGTCTTCTACATTTACTTTCAGTAATGTATTAATTATATGAATTAAATATATATTATAAACATGTTTTTCCATTTGCATAACATTTCAAAAAAATATTTCATTAATTTTACATTTCAATAGAGCATGATATAAATCTTCTCGACAATGACATGTTTCACATGTATCACTATAACTAAGTTTCCACAGAAATAATTTTCTTTTTACTGCGATTAAATTATGAATGACTTTAAAATTAAATTGTCTTAATATGTTCTCCTTGATACACACAACATTTCTTTTATAAACATGTTTCCAATCAACATAACAATCTAATTTCTTTTCCCAATATGATGGCCTTCAACTGCATTTCCATTTTTTGAAAGTGTAATATAAAATAATTGATCATGTAGATACTTTTTGAATAAGTCTTACCATTAGTTTTTCATTACCTCGCAACAAATTATTTCTCGAAGCGCCCTCTAAACGAAAACTTAACTACCCCTTTAACCATTTAAATATCAACTTCCTATCAACCTGTTTTAATGTTTAGCATTATACAAAGCAATGAATTTCAGTTACATTCGTCATGTATGTATACATGCAATTGTGTTTCATACATTTTCACTAACTAGCATCGGTGTGGCTACGGTCATTATTTAACACGTGTATATTATGTATCATATACTTTGATAATACGCAACATTTATAAAAAGAGGCTTCTTTCACTTATTCTTCCCTTTTCGAGAATTATCTAAACCAACTTCTCTAATTGCTTTGCTCCTACTATATATTCGTGTTTATATTCTGTATAAATTATGATATTCAGTTATTTTTGTTATTTTTAAAAATAAATCTTCTTTATGTACTATGAATTGAAAGGGCACAAATAAACAAACATAACAAAACGTTCTTATTTCTTGCCCGAATGTGCGCATATATACTTTCATATCCAACTCATTTACCGTCGAACTATGTATTTAACCGACAGGGTTTCCTTGTCCTTTAAAGTGATCTTAATTAAGTATCATTGTCAAAATCCACGAAACATATACTTAGAATTCTAGCGGTTCTCACATACAACGTTGTATATGAATTATCAACAGAAGCATGGAACAAGTTTCGGTTATCTGATTTTCTCTTCCGTTATAAATATATATATAAAGAGCTTATTTCCAAAAGGGGCTATATCCACTTTTTCAATTTCGGAGAAAATCAGGTTTCTTTGTCCAACTTTGTACATGTGCCTATGGGAATATGAAAATTGAACGTTCCATATTTTGATTTTGATCTCGTAGTTCGTCCAAAAATGTCTAGATAGCTACGTAGCTTATTAATGCGCTGATATCGTTAACTAATTTTTTATGGAAAGTGGATATAGCCCCTTTTGGAATTAACCTCTTCATATACTTATCATTACATTTTTGGATTAGAAAGTCTCCCAGGGAGACTGTCAACTGTGTACAAAATTAGTACAATAAGTTAGCAAATATCACGTTGCATTTTCGCTAAGTTTTTGCAAAGTTATTATATTAAATGGAATGTTAATTGATCATGGTGACTGGGAAAACAAGCTCATGAAAGTTTTTGCAAGAGCAACATCAGTCTAAAATCCCCCCCCCCCCCCCCCTCCCCGGAAAAAAATATTACTATGTACGTTATAAGATATTTTAAACATGTTATATGGCTTGTTGTGTTTAATGGCACCATATTGTCAAAATAATTGCACGGAACGTGCGTTATATAAGTAGCCACCATTATTATTACGATTATACATTATGATAGTTACTTATTATACATGCATTGGCAATAATATTTGTATGATTCAGCGCACCGGTTAGAAAATGATCTACTGCTATAGCAACCAAATACCGAAGATTGTCATAAATCGTTGTTTTTTTCAATAAATGCTTCAGTATTCTACGAACTTGATTGAATATATTGATTGTGAAAAATATGTTGAAATAATGATACACCTTTATATCAAAGTATATTGTATTATAATTTCGATTAGAACAAAAACAAACATATTAAATAGATTTGATTGATTTTAATTGATTTATTTTGTTCTTTTCGAACTGATTTTCTGAAATCATAATTAATGACAATGATGAGTAAGCCGGTCTATTGAAGTACATTATGCCGTGATTATGGTCACATAATACCCAATAGAAAGAAACAATGTGAAGTGAATACTGTCGTAGAGGGAGTAATTGAGAATTAGTATGATTGGTATTTCCTGTCGTTTAAGTTTGATGCTGCTCTCCTTCCAAAATAACAGATACTGTTTACTGATAATAAAAAAAAAAAACAATGATGTATAAATCATACTACATCTAGCTCTTTGAGAAGTAGTGACGCCAGCAATTATCCATCTTAACACCCCGGATATTATTTAACCATCTGAGTGTCATTTAAATTATTTAAAATTCCACTTAATTGGCCTATTTCTTTAGGCAATGTTGCATGATTTATTTACGATTAACAGAAAGGAAGTTCGGCTTGGTAAGAAATATAAGTGTCGAATAAAAGTTTGAGTGTCTATACGATTCATCAAAAACTTAAATTTCAAGGGAGCTAGGAACAAAATAAATCTGACTGATTCTTTTTTGTTGACAATTCGCACACGGAGGGTTTACACTTTGTTTTGTCTCTGCCGAAAAATAAAGTGAGGTGGAAGACTGGTGTACTAGCTGTGCAGTAAAAAGGAATCATAATTATTGTTTGTGTTGGTACATGTATATTGTTTTGCTGTAGTAGCATGGCGGAGCCACGGCAACACTTGCGTTAGCTAGTTATCTAGTATACATATCATTCATACCGAGCTTGGAACAGTGGCAATCGTTTGGCAAAAAAAAAAAAAAAAAAAAAAAAAAATGACGACCCGACATGAAGCCAAATGTGTCTACAATGTATATCATTCATTATTATCATGTTTTATTTAATGTGTGATAATAATCATTATCAACGATAATAACCAAGAACATAACAGTCGTTCCCTAGTACTAGCAATAGCGCACCTATATCAGTTTGAAGAATCCTTCCAATATAGCGCCTTATGCAAATTTTCAGTCCCGTGCGCGAGAATCGACGCTCACCGCATTTCAGAAGACATAGAGCGCGTATAGGCCTAACAAACTTCCTAGCATGGTAAATCGTTTATCATACCAAGGGCTCTTTTAGGATCTTGAATCTGCCTCCCGCTATTATAGATAATTTTGACGCCTTCATGCAGGCTATAAAGGCGCATAGCTGCACTACGTAGTCCTAAATGTCTAGGTAAAGACAAACTTCTTTTACTAATTTCTTCACTCCAAATGCACCCGTTCCATTAATTCATGATGCATAATCTAGGCATATTGTTGATGATCATGATTGAAGGAGCACCAGTCATCTTCTCCAGAGTCGATATCTGCATCAGTTGAGCATAGGCCTACTGAAAGTAATTCAAGGGACCCGAGCATAGCTGTTTTTTTTTTAGTTTGAAAAGGACTGTAAATCTTAATTTTTGTCGCGCGCTTCGCGCGCATATTCTGATATAAGAAATTTATTAGACCCTCATCTATCATGTCTATAGCACACTAACATCGGAAAATAAAATAATTTGAAATAATATATCTTTTAGTAAATTCGGTCCATATGCGCTGAATGCAAATAAAATTGGAATATTATGTCCCCCACATTAGAAAGGGGAGGAGATTGTCCCCCTCTGTCAATAAGTATGTTTGGTTCCATACTTATATACTTTATATTACGTGAAATTTCTGTCTTAGGTGTGCACTAAATCGCACAATTCCAGGCCCCAAAATACGAAAGCTCCCTACTGTGGGAGGGGGACACCCCCTCCCACACCCTCCCCAATCGGTCGCTTCGCTTCCTCGCAATGTCTCCCCTCCACTTTTGCTTAGTTCCATTGGAGCTCAATGCCCTAGACTATATCGATGGCTCTATAGTATACAGGATCACGTGGATCCATCTCACGGGCTTAATATTTCCTCGCTATTACCGTTTTAAAATACGTAACGAGTAGATTCACTATTGTATACAATTTTAACACCGATGATTAAGACAATGATAAAGACAATAATGACCATACTTCTACAGTGATATTTTAAACACCAATTTCAAAAATTTCAAAAAAATTGGGAGGGGGTGAACCCCCTCCCACACCCTCCCCCAAATAAATGTAGACAAGCATACGGCGTGAGAGTATTTGAGTCTGGTGTGTGTGTACACGTAGGTTTGATTGTGTGTGTATACTTTATACTTCATGAGGGAAATTATTTCTTTAATTCAGTATTATCAAATTTCCTTCCACGGTAAGAACAAAATTGCATTTTTTCAAGTAAAAATTTGCAAAAGCTCCCTACCGTGGGAGGGGGGCACACCCCCCTCCCACACCCTCCCCCCCCCCCCCCTCTGGTGCTACGCGCCCTCGGGCATGGTCGCTCCGCTCCCTCGCAGCTGTGCCCCCCCCCCCCCCCCAATCACTTGACCCTCGCTACGCCACTGGCTTGGAATGACTTTTCCTTTATGATAGATGTGCGCCATCCGTAGAGTCACAGCCATGGAAATATGACTTGAACTGCCATTACAATGTCAGAGCCTTATCAACGCACTCTGCATGGCGCCACTGGATAATTACCGTCCAATAATCCAATTACTCAGCATAGCAGCGAGATATAAGATGGAATAATGAAGAAACGGAAGTCGAGCTCTGATATTGACATCATGGCAATTTGTATCGTTTTCTATTTCATCGTCTCGACTTTCACTGGTAAGCTACATAAACACATTTTCATAAAGTGTAATAACTTGTCTTATATCGTTGAAATAACCTCGTACGAATTACACTGAATGTTTTATGTATGGTGAATGAAGAGTATGTTTGCACGAAGAACATAATCACGTATCATGTGTTTGTAAGGACGTGCACGTGCGAGTGTGTTTGCTTGTGTGTACGTTTTCATAGAAGACTTGTGTGTTTATGTGTGTGTATGTATGTGTATGTGTGTTTGTGTGTGTGTGTGTGTGTGTGTGTGTGTGTGTGTGTGTGTGCGTGTGTGTGTGTGTGTATGTGTGTGTTTAATCAATGCTGAAATAAATACAGCACGTTATATTTACATATATTCAGGCCTTGAAGACCTCACATTCTGCAACTCAGAGTAAGTGCATGGGCATATCATCGGCGTATATGAGATGAAGGGAACCCCCCCCCCCGCCCATCCACCTGTGTGGTCGTTGTGATCCTACCCCGTGCCCCCCCCCCCCCCCCCCCCGCAACCCACCGGGAAAATAAAGCAATAAATACGTCTATTTACGCTGACACGTCCCACATTTTCCAATTTGACCTTTCTTTGTGCCCCCTCCCCCACCCCCCTCCCCTCCCCCACCCCCCCCCTCCTTGGGTCCCCACCCCAGTTTACCCTGGCTCTGCAAGCAAACAAACAATCAACAACATTTATAGAACATATCAAAGGGGTAATCATTACAAATACATAACAATTCGAGTGTGCTCCCAATAATTCGCGTGCCCTCAGTTATAGTCCTACCTCGCTACGCCACTGGCTGAAGTACTGATGTCCCTTGAGTAACAACATCATGTCGTAAAGAGTGCACTGTAAAGTTGCATCTGCTGAAATGCTCCTAATGGAGTGGAGAGGGTGCACAATAAGTGCTAGATTAATTGCGGGATTGTAAACAATGGCCGAGTTCAGAAAAAAAACATTAGGCGCAAGACCCTTTGGGAGTAAAGTGCAAACAAGCACTGTAAAAGTTAAACTGGATAAATACAAACTTTTCATAAAAAAAATACATGTCGTAACCTGGGATGTTTCACAGAGATTTAGAAGTTGTACTTGCAAAAGTATTAGACAAAGGACAAGTATAATGTCAATACAAAGAAAGCTGTTTAGATGCCACCACGGATTTAAGAACAGAGTGACATCGCCTGAGAATAATGTTTATCTACTGTCAGGCAATCATCATGTATGAATGTAATTAACTCATGAATAAGTAATGATTAGAGAGCATTTCTAACCCTGCGTGGGACGATTCCCATGCTTGGAATTAGAAACTCAGTTCACTTAGAGGTTAACCTTTTCCTTCTTATAAATTATATAATTCCAAGCATGGGAATCGTCCCACGCAGGGTTAGAAATGCTCTCTAATCACGTATTACTTAGTCGTGAGTTAATTACATTCATACATGAATGATTGCCTGACAGTAGATAAACATTATTCTCAGGCGATGTCACTCTGTTCTTAAATCCGTGGTGGCATCTAAACAAAAACATTTATTCATAAATGTTATGAATAAATGTTTTTGTTTGGTTTGCTTTGTTATTATTATACTATAATCAAGTGTTGTAATATAATAATTTTGATTATAAGAGGCCCAACTCAAAACATAAGTGGCGGGAGTCCCTATGTGAGAGGTGGGCATTGAAATAAGGATAATAATTACAATTGTGTGTATAAAAGCAATACCGTAGTTATATGGTTGGGGGGAAAAAATATCGCGATACTTATAGCGGTGCCATAGCATATTTTGATGATTTATAAAATGTTATCACATTAAAAAAATATATGAATAATGAATCAAACGTATAATAATTGGCAACAATATAGTCACATTTGACTGATTGCCACCAAACAACAACAACAACAACAACAACAAACCTCAATTCCTTACCACATTATGCAATCATCATATATTTATTAGATGATTCATCTGAATTATGAGGAAAGTGATGATTATTACGCCATTAGGCTTTTGCAATGTACCGCACAGAAATAATAGTCCAGGCATTATTTGATATGACCTTGAACAAATTGCAACAGAAAGTATCTCTTATTGGTTTGGAACCATTGAATGGATGCATGCCGGTTACCTGTAACATGACTACTTGTACACAGTCAGCTATGGGCTGGTCTACTACCACTACCGCATCAAACCACTACAATACTTACCAACAATATACAGTATTTCAATGGCAGCAAATCGCCGTACTGCTACTTGGAGCAGTTGTGTCACAGGCACCATAACATGTGGATTTGGCTCCCATTTCGGCTTTTTAGTCAGGTTTAGCTTATTGAAATGTATTTCATTGGATTGCTGGCCCCAGAAAATGTATATTTAGCACTTCAAATCAAAGCCCTAAGTCGTTTAGAAGCGGAGATATTGGGAAATATCCGGTTTTTGGCGGCCATTTTGGAAAATGGCCGCCATTTCGGCTTTTTGGCCAGGTTTAGCTTATCGAAATGTGTTTCATTTGATTCCTTGTCCCTGAAAATGTATGTTTAACACTTAAAATCAAAGCTCTATGTTATTTAAAAGCAGAGATATAGGGGAAATCAGATTTATGGCGGCCATTTTGAAAAATGGCCGCCATGACACTTTCCACCACCAGGATTCCTTAAGAGTTTTGATATGTCATAGAGGACAACTCCAAGAGCATAAAACCGTTGAGATACTTTCTGTTGCAATTTGTTCAAGGTTGACCCCCTTTTTTCACGAAATGCCTGGACTATAATTATATACGCTTGTTATATTATTGTTTACAACTTCCTGTGAATGGGTGTATTGGCTCTTCTAGCAAATGCAGTGTTCAATGATAAAAGGATCCTATACATAATCGTTGTTTAAATCTACATTTTCTATAAGGAATTATAATCGGATATATATCTCTCCTTGCTTGGTATTATTCGAGCAGGGGCGTCGATCCTGGGGGGGCAGGGGGGGCGGTCGCCCCCCCAATGAAAATATTGGGGGGGCGAACATATCATTTCGCCCCCCCAATAATTCCGAAAATGAGGAAGAAAAAAATCAAGTGATATAATGCCAAAGAGGGGAAAGACACATTTATCAATAATTAATCTTCAAAATAGCCGTTTTCTAGTTTGAAAAGGACTGTAAATCTCATTTTTGCCGCGCGCTTCGCGCGCACACAGTTTCTCATATTGCAAGATTCATGTTGGTCGCGGGAACTCACATTTCGAAATGTGTTGGGCAGTGTAATTTCTCAAACGCACACCTCAAACGAAGTTAATTAAACCCTCGATAGCCCACCGTCACAGAAAATAAAATAATCTGACATATATATTTCAGTCATTCGGTCCAAATGCGCTGAACGCAAATCATATTGGAATAATTATCATGTCCCCCCACATTTAAAAGTGGTGAAGATTGTCCCCCTCCTTTTGTCATTATGTATATTTGAATCCATACTTATATACTTCATATTACGTGACATTTCTGTCTCAGGTGTGCACCAAATCGCACAATTTCACGCCCTAAAATACAAAAGCTCCCTACTGTGGGAGGGGGACACCCCCTCCCACACCCTCCCCCGCTCGGTCGCTTCGCTTCCTAGCAATGTCTCCCCTCCAGTTTTGAGAAGTTGTTGACGCCCTTGCTTAGTTTCATGGGAGCCCAATGCCCTAGATTATATCGATGGCTCTATAGTATACAGGATCACGTGGATCCATCTCATGCAAGGCTCAATCTTTTTCTCGCTATGCCCTTTAAAAATACGTTACGAATATAGATTCACTATTTTATACAATTTTAACACCCATGATAGGAGTTGCAAATGTCTGAAATTTAAAAGCTTCCGGGGGCTCCGCCCCCTGGACCCCCATTATTGTCCCAAAATATGGGCGCCCCCCCAAAAAAATCAGGTCTTCGAGCCATGAAGACACTTTCAATGAACGCATAATATATACTTCCGGGCATGCCAATGTGGGGCTTTTAGCTCTCTCAGTGGTCACTCTGGACATTTTTTCAAATTTCGCCCCCCCAATATCAAAAACGGATCGACGCCCCTGTATTCGAGCATTAATCTATGTTTACTTGTAAAAAAAAAAGAAGAAAGGTTGACACGCAATGAAACCTGATTAATCTTGTTTTTATGTCCAACTTCTTCAAAATATATATCTATATAGGGAATGTGGGTGCATTGGGTAGCCAACAGAAGGATCTGGTGACGGACCTCCTAAGGAACTACGGCCCGACCACGATGAGGCCGCAGACGAACTATTCCCAACCCACCGTCGTCCACTTCCAAATCCTCCTCGATCAGCTTGTCTTTTTTGTACGTTTAATTTACTAACATTGTACTCACATTGTAGATGATTTGAATAATATACTACCTTCATTGTAAACACTGTTAAAGAACTAAAAAACAACAGTAACTTCAAATATTACAAACAATCAGAGACGGCATGTAAGTAAGTATATTTATATATGTATATATATATATTATGCATACTTTAGAAACTAAATGTTTGTTATCACTCAAATACCATTCCTAGTTTGGAACTGTGTCATATAATTATTTATAGTATTATCGTGAGAAAACACAATCAAAAAGAATTATATAAAAATATCATAATTACCGCTTCTGCAGTTGCGAGATAAAATCTATGTACATGTATAATACGAGTAGATTGTTAGTGTTTCTATTATACGGTACATAATATAGAAGGCAATGTCTCACAAACTATTGTATGTCACTCTTAACCTCTTTATGTTAGTAACAAAGTAAGGTAAGTGTTATTCATAAACGATATAATTGTCACGAGAGAAAGTCAAAAGGGTAACGTAAGCGAGTGGCGATGTTTCAATATGATGTTTTAATATAATTTGTATTCTTTACAAATCTCTTTTAAGGATGAGCTAAATCAAAAGGTAATCAATGTTTGAATAATATAATTTTCTTTTAATCCCCTTCAAGGACGAGCTAAACCGAGAGCTAATGAATGTGTAAATAATATGATTGTCTCTTATTTTAATCCACTTTAAGGATGAGCTAAACCAAGAGGTTACCCTGGCTATCAGCACTAAACAGGTGTGGACCGATGACCATTTGAGATGGTCAGAGGAGGATTACGGCGGAATCAAATATGTGTATATCGATGTCAACCAGATATGGCAGCCAGCACTTACGCTCTTTACCGGGTAATAGTATAATGTCTAATTGGCTTTATAAGGAACCAACACTCAGAAGTTATCAGTTGATATATAAAGGTTACTATGTTTAGTAAGCCATTCCACCAGGAACCATACAAATATGTGTCTCCCAAAATAATTGTATTCACATGACTTTTTTAAATCTTCAGTCCCTAAATCAAACGTGTATTGGTGTGCACAAGTAGACTAGCTCTAAGGCCATAGGCTTAATTTCCTATAGACGAGCCATGACAACATAATTTAGTGTGATGGTGATTTAGTGATATGACCTACTATTCTATGTTTTATTATAAAAACCTTTTGGGGTATGGTTCCCTTTAAGGTGGTTCGGATGCCTTGCGCAAAGTGCGGAATACACACAGACTCAGTGTTATGCCGTGCACACAAAACTAGCCCAGTTTAAAATGATGAACCGCGGAGCGGCATTTTGACCAGTTGCCTACCATCTTAAATCTTTGATTTGCGAGCAAATTAGTCATGCAAACTGTTATTACCTGCACCTTTACGGTCAATTTATATACGTATCTACTTTTTTAAAGCATTTTTATATGCCGTGCATACGTGCATGTTTTAGATATACCTCGTTGATTTCAGTTGAATGCAATCCATGGATATTATTGCACTTTAATAATTAACTTGATATCATTTCAAAACATTAAAAAATAACTGAAATTGTTGGAGAAATATGCAATAAAATAAGTACCCGACTAGGACTATTTTTCGATAAAGTCACTTACTCATGCTATTTCGAGAGAAAAAAAACACTTGCCAAAATATACATTCTCAAAGGGAAGTACATGTAATTTTCACATAAGTACACATACAAATGCAGCCACATACATACAAACAGAAACACACACACACACACACACACGTGTGCACACACGCACATACACAAACACACATACACACATCCACGAATACAGATGCATACTCAAAGACATGAATACACACACGCACGTACGCCCACACACACACGTACACACACAAACAAACAAACACGCACATACACACAAGCACGAATAGAAATACAGACACATAGACATGAATACACATACACGCACACGCACACACGCACGCACGCACACGCACACACACACACACACACACACGAACGCCTCTCTGAAATGCGCGATGTTCAAAGTGTTGATATTAGTCGATTGACGGATGAATATACACAAAACACACAGTACTATTATTCATGCGCGTGCTATTTATGATGATTGTCTATATACCGTAGATAACTTGTGATTGTGCAACAACTGAGGGTGATTCCCAAAGTCTATACAGTTGAACTGAATCTCTAAGCACGACTCAGAATTATGATTGTCATAATGTAGCTTTGGAATAACATGCATTAATGTACAATGATTTGTTAGACTTACATCACGAACTTGAAGTCTCCCTGATAATAACAAATATCGTTGGTTTCACCAATGTTTAGCGGGATCATAATCATATTCTCCTCTATTGTGCTGCAAATTTGCGTTGAAATCATCAGAATACGGGCAGAATACCCCCTTCATTACATGCATGCTTCATTATAATGCTATTTTACATTTTTACAAGTAACTATAATGCTTATAACTTCAAGTTATTGGAAGCTCTGACATTATACCCTAAAATTTGTGTTTCCTTGTATAGTTCTGATCCGGACTTTTTGAATTTTGGGAGAACCACCGCCATAGTTGACCACAACGGCACGGTCCTCTGGATCTCCCACATCGTACTGAAAAACTCGTGTTTCCTCAACACCCGCTATTTCCCCTTCGACCGACAGCGCTGCGAGCTCGAATTCGGGTCCTGGTCATTCGACATCGATGAGCTGGTCTTGCATGAGTTGGTAGACGGCAACTCGAATGAGTGGTGGTTCCACAACAACACCGTGTGGGAGTTGATCGATGTTGCAGAACGACAGGAAAACGTGACCAAATGTTGCGACAACAGGAATGTCACTGTCATCAAGTAATTACAGTCATATACATGGGCCCCATTGCAGAAAGAGATTATTAGTCAGATCATGTGTTCTGAATACGCAAATCTGATTGGTTGCAAGACGCACATTTTCTGACTTACCATTAATTGTAACTTACAATCGATTGTATCTCTGTCTGCAACGGGGCAATGGTAAAATACGTATGTTAAGCTACACGAAGCCGGGGGGGGGGGGGGGGGGGGGGGGCTGATGAGAATTCGAATTCTCAACTTGTGGCTCAACTTGTGCCTGGCCTAAAAGACAAACAAAAAACTACTAGTAACACTTTGCACCATTAGACCTATTGTCTCGTAACTATGATCCCTGGAGATATCATATTTGTTTCCTTTCATTATCAAGTCAATCCATTGAGAGCTGCTTATAAGCATCAGGACAATGGGCCCTTTTAAATTCAATTCTTAACAGTATAACATTGAAACCGGTCACCAGCAATACAATGTCCAGTGTGATCCAGGACGTAGGCTAATTTGGCTGATGACAGACTTAAAGGGAGCGTTGAGTATTGGAATTTTTCGAAGTGCCCCCCCCCCCCCCCCCCCAATTAATTGTAACTGATTTTGGTTGATTTCAATTCCATGTGAAAGATCATTAAAAAAAACATGGGAAATAATCGTAATTCCCATTCAAATGCTATCATTGTTGTGAAATTTGCTTTCAAAATATAATAGAGTCATGCATGAGTGAGCACACATCAAAGGCAAAATTGACCCTTTGTGTGCTCACTCATGCATGACTCGATGGACCAATTTCATTTTCACACAGAAGTTAGTCAATAAGTGTACGAACAATCCTGCCGAATTATTTTGCTCAAAATCTTGCCACACCACATTCACTACTACTACTACTACTACTACTACTACTACTACTACTACTACTACTACTACTACTACTACTACTACTACTACTACTACTATTATTACTACTACTATTACTGTAACTACTATTACTACTACTACTACTACTACTACTACTACTACTACTACTACTACTACTACTACTACTACTATTACTACTACTACTCTACTGCTACCAATTATTCTTTATAGATATAAGAACTTTTATGTTGTATTAATGTTGTTGTACTACAAGGTACTACATGCTGTTACAGCGCTCCTGGCAGTTCTACGCGATGACGGTGTTGATCCCGGGAGCCATATTGACTCCGATCACGACAATGATTTTCTTCCTGCCGCCAAACTCCGAGGAAAAGATGCAGCTCGGCATCAGCAACGTGCTCATGCTCCTGCTCTTCATGCAGCTCATCGATTCGTCGCTCCCTCCTAACGGCTCATCGACACCAATAATATGTAAGAGTTAGAGATAAAAGGGGATCTCGATTCTATATCATATTTTTAACCTTATATCGCGAACAGAGATTGGTTGTGATTAAAGGGATCTAAACACAACAAAAAAAGTAACTCCCCCCCCCCCCCCCCCCTCCTAAGCAAAATGGCGTAACTTTGTAACAAATTGGGTTTGAGCAACATAACTTGGCAGGAAATTTGAAAACCGAAACCATGCTTTTATTGTTAATACAAATACAACAAGGAATGAGGGAACCGCTAGAATTCCAATTGGATTTTGAGGGTTTGGACAATGTTATAAGTCCCTTTAATCAAAAGATAGTGCAATAAGTTCGCCAGTAGAAAAGGGACACACAAATTATGGGCGACTTTGGCCTATAGATGTGGGTTTTATATATGAGATTAAAACATGATAACACGTGAAATGGGTGAAATAGAATCTAGAAGATAGCGACCCTTCTGTTTCTGAATACCGTAAATATAGTATCGTACTGCGTTCTTTATATGTATATATGTGCGCATAATATAATATACAGATACGTTTTGCCCACCATGTCTACTGCCCGTCTACTGGCACATCTTATCATGCTTATAGGGTGTTTTTATTTAAGCGTTTTATCGACTTTAAATTCACAAATATTTGTAAAAAGCCATAAAGACAAAATTAACTGTAATCAACTATATAACCAACGAACCCTCATCTTGTCGGACTTTAGCACTGAACTTAACATAATGTTGCCATTTTGTTTCTTCCTCTAGTTGAGTACTTCTTCCACATGCTGGCGGTGTCTGTGACTGGCCTGTTCATCGAGGCATTCGTATCTAGACTCTACCATACTAAAGCGTACGTCCGTCAACATGGTCAAATGAGGAAGGATAGTACTAAACCATTATACCGGGTCGACAGCTTGAGGAGGTCGTTTGCAATGATGCTTGGCGGTGAAATGACGCGTTCTCCTCAACGCCAACGAGGATCTCGCCCTACCCAGATCCCTCTTCGCCCTATGGACGATTGGGTCGACAGTGGCGTCCACACAGTAGGATCTGAACGTCATCGTAGGCCACCAAAGTGTGACGTGCGAAGAAATCAGAGAACCGCAATGCTGGTCGAGAAGTGCGCATTGACGATCTTTCTGTTTGCTCTCTTTGTGAGCTATATCTGGATGATGATTGCGTACTCGTTTCGACCCACTGATAACAGCGCTCTCCCACCGATCGGATATTGATAATGCTCAAGGTCTGGCTCAAGAAGACTACGTGATGGTAATGGAACTCAGTTGAATTACGTTCAAGTTGAAATGATTAATGTGCATAACCCTGTTGATATCGCATTGTTGCACTGGTTAACATGAAAAAGAAGTACAATGTTTCAAAATTACACGCAACACCAAAACCGCCAATCATATGATGTGCTTGTTTGATGATCGAGGTCCCACAAAAGTTGCTATTGATATATTCGGTTAACCTATATTATTTTCATTATGTTAAGTCAGAGAGTTATTTTATAGCAAGAAACATGACCAATCAAAATCATGCTGAAATATATCTGGGCACGACATAAAAAATGTATGCATATCATTATTATATGAAAATAAGCACATCACTGATCAGTGGTGTAAACAAAATTACTCATTGAGGGGGCACGCAACATAATGTGTGCGGGGCGCTTTTTTTTTTTTGGGGGGGGGGGCACTTGCCCCCATTTCCCACAGAAATAAAATATAGAAATACTAGAAGCCCCACCAGGGGGTGTCACTCTGCTATAAAGTGCACGCGATTTTTGGAGACCGGAAGGTAAACTTCTCTACTTCACCAGAATTGCATTGTAGGTTACTTTGGGAACTACATGAACCAATCACAGAGCAGTTCACAGCGTCGTCACCGGATCGAAGTCAAGAAAATAAGTTCATATACGTTACCATGGATCCCATTGTTCTCATAAGCGTGATACAATCTAGGACAGTGCGCAGGAAAATAAGCGCGATGGGCTACGCGCTTCACATAATGATGATTGGTCAAATCTTTCTAGGTCAACTGCGATGACGTAGAGAAGATCCGTTGCCCATGTACAAAGCATAGAAGTAGTATATAAATAATTATCACATGACTTAGTAAATACAGTACATGCCGCTGCGGTGTAATATTTTTCGATATACAATGGCAATATTACACCCCTGTGTTTGACAGTCAGATGATAAAATAGTTGTTCAATTTGTTGTCGGGAAAATCACGGAAAGTCAAGAAAATAAGTTCATATACGTTACTATGGATCCCATTGTTCTCATAAGCGTGATACAATCTAGGACAGTGCGCAGGAAAATAAGCGCGATGGGCTACGCGACGCGCTTCACATAATGATGATTGGTCAAATCTTTCTAGGTCAACTGCGATGACGTAGAGAAGATCTTGCAAAGATCTTACAAAGTCTATGGGACACGTGACTTGCGCGCGATAAGTGGGCCTTCTAGTTATAAACGAGTTGGTTTGTTTATTCATAATTCTTTTAATTGTTTTTTTTTTGTATTGATCTATCGCTTACTATTTACTTTTATCTATTTGTACTCATTGTATTATAATCTTTATTACCATATATATATTGTTATAGTAATAATGTTACTATCATTATTCAATGTTATTGTAATGCTTTTGTTTTTTTGTGTTTCTAGTTTTACTAGTCTATTTCTCTATTTTGTTTGTTTACCTTTACCAATTCAATTGGTTTGTATCTTGTACATACTGTGTAAATATGGTATATATTTATCGATATTTTGAGATTGACTGTTTCCCTTTTCTCCAATACCCATCCTTGGGTGACATGAGAAATGAATAAAAATAAATAAATTTCATTTCATTTCTTTTCATTTCATTTCATTTCATGAGCCCAACTGAATAAGCGTAACACTATGACGTTGGTTTGTTTATTCAGGGGTCATACTGCGCGCTAATCTTGGAAAACTTTATGGACTGGCTAACATGGAATTCTGGGATACGTTTAGTCTAGGATCGAGACCCTCAATCGCATGCTGAACATAGCGCGACCAACGAGAGAGGTCTGCGTAACATCAGTGATCGCTGCTCACGAGGCCTCGGCTGGCATCCATCACTGCTGTTGTGCAGATCTCTCTCTCTCTATCTATTATTGTCGGTGGGATTATTTTTAGCATACGATCGAGGGTCTTAGATCATAGACTACGAAATACGCAGCATTCCATGTTATCCAGTCCATGAAGTTTCCCTAACCGGCCATGTTTGCTGCGTGTTAAGGCTATGGGAAAATTAGCGCGCAGTGCGTAGATTCTCTTCTAGTTATTTCAGGGAGGTGTCACTGCACCATAGAAAAGGTATATAAATAGCTAGAAGAAAATCTACGTACCGCGCGCTAATTTTCCCATAGCCTTAACACGCAGCAAACATGGCCGGTTCGGGAAACTTCATGGACTGGCTAACATGGAATGCTGGGTATTTTGTAGTCTATGATCTAAGACCCTCGATCGCATGCTAAAAATAATCCCACCACCCATAATATATAGCCGCCAACAAGAGAGATCTGCACAACAGCACTGATGGCTGCCAGCCGATGCCTCGTGAGCAGCGATCACTGATGTTACGCAGACCTCTCTAGTTGGTCGCGCTATGTTCAGCATGCGATCGAGGGTCTCGATCCTAGACTAAACGTATCCCAGAATTCCATGTTAGCCAGTCCATAAAAGTTTCCAAGATTTGCGCGCAGTATGACCTCCCTGGGTGTCACCAAAGTCACTCTGCCAGAGTGACCGCGATTTTTGGTCACTGCAGGTTGCATTATGGGCTACTTAGGAACTACATAAACCAATCACAGAGCAGTTCATACGCGTCGTCACCGGATCGAGGTCAATAAAACAAGTTCATATGCATACGTCACCATGGATCCCATTGTTCTCATAAGCGTGGTACAATCTAGGATAGTGCGCAGGAAAACAAAAACAAAATTGGGGGGGGGGGGGGGCGGGGGGGGCGAACATATCATTTCTCCCCTCCAATAATTCCGAAAGTGTGGAAGAAAAAAATCGAGTGATATAATGCCAAAGAGGGAAAAGACACATTTATCAATAATTAATCTCCCAAATAGCTGGGTTTTTTTTTGTTTGAAAAGGACTGTAAATCTCTGTTTTTGCCGCGCGCTTCGCGCGCATATATACTGTTTCTCACAGGGGGGTGTCACTGCTGCCAGAGTGCAGCGATTTTTGGTCACCGGAAGAGCCTACAACTGGTTGCATTATGGGCTACTTGGGAACGACAGTTAACCAATCACAGAGTAGTTCAAACGCGTCGTCACGGGATCGAGGTCAATAAAACAAGTTCATATGCATACGTCACAATAGCCGTATTCAGACGATGAAAGCCAAGTTCTTAAGAATTGCAATTCTTAAGAATTGCAATTCTTAAGAACTTCAAAATGTGTGTTCAAACGATGCCAATTCTCGAGAGTTGCAATTCTTAAGAATTAAAACCGGAAGTAGCATGCGCGCCTTTCTCATTTGAGGTCACGCGCGCTCACTTGACTTGTTTTCACACCGGAAGCATATCTCGGTCATGAGGTCAACCCAAACCACGAGTCTCGAAGCTGATTGTGTTCAGACGGTAAAAAAAGTAGACTGCGCGCAGTCGCGCGCTTATCGCGCGCTCATTCTGCGCAAAATCTTACAAGTATCTTGTGGTTATCTTGTGGTTTGCAAACCACAAGATAACCACAAGATAACCACGAGATTGCGCATTTTTTGCAGTGTGCGCAATCTCGTGGTTTGGAAACCACAAGATAACCACGAGTTTTGCGTGTTCAAACGAGCGCAAACCACAAGATATTCTTAAGAATTGCAAACCACAAGATAACCACAAGATAACCACGAGATTTGCTTTTATCGTCTGAATGCGGCTAATGGCTCCCATTTTTCTCATAAGCGTGATGAAATCTAGGACAGTGCGCAGGAAAATAGGCGCGATATTCTACGCACTGCATAGCATGATGATTGGTCAAGTATTTATAGGTCACTACGCGATGACGTAGAGAAGTAGGCTACGGGAGCTTCAAAAATCGGTTCACTCCGCCATGTTGCCCATGTACAAAGTCTATGGGACACGTGACTTGCGCGCGTTAAGTGAGCCTTCTAGTTATAAACGGGTTGGTTTGTTTATTCATACTTCTATGGTTTCTCACAGGCAATTCATACTTACGTCTAGCACTGGCTCAGCACTGGATAAATCCACTGCCGAGCCAGTGCTAGACGAAAAAGCCGACCATTCATACTTGGCATCAACAGTGGATAACTGACGCGCAAGTATGAATACAAACAGTGGATTGGAAATGTCTAAGACATGACTGGGCATGCGCACTAGTACACTTCTATTGTGACGTAACGATGACTTGCAAATTCTGAACGCGTAATCAGGGGGGTGTCACTGCTGCCAGAGTGCAGCGATTTTTGCTCACCGGAAGAGCCCACAACTGGTTGCATTATGGGCTACTTGGGAACTACAGTTAACCAATCACAGAGTAGTTCAAACGCGTCGTCACGGGATCGAGGTCAATAAAACAAGTTCATATGCATACGTCACAATGGCTCCCATTGTTCTCATAAGCGTGATGAAATCTAGGACAGTGCGCAGGAAAATAGGCGCGATAGTCTACGCACTGCATAGCATGATGATTGGTCCAGTATTTCTAGGTCACTACGCGATGACGTAGAGAAGTGGGCTACGGGAGCTTCAAAAATCGGTTCACTCCGCCATGTTGCCCATGTACAAAGTCTATGGGACACGTGACTTGCGCGCGTTAAGTGAGCCTTCTAGTTATAAACGGGTTGGTTTGTTTATTCATACTTCTATGCGCGTAATCCCGTAATGCGCATGCGCAACCTTGTGCTAGACGAGTGTCTAGCATCAACAGTGGATCAACAGTGGATCAAAGTTATGCCAGGCTGAGCACAGACTGATGCTAGACATTCCATTCATATCTGCGTCTAGCAGTGGATTTATCCAGTGCTGAGCCAGTGCTAGACGTAAGTATGAATTGCCTGTCATATTGCAAGTTTCATTTCGGTTGCGGGAACTCACCTTTCGAAATGTGTAATTTCTCAAACGCACACCTCAAACGAAGTTTATTAAACCCTCATCTATAGCACACCGTCACAGAAAATAAAATAATCTGAAATAATATATCTTTCAGTCAATTCGGTCCATATGCGCTGAACGCAAATCAAATTGGAATATCATGTCCCGCACATTTGAAAGTGGAGGAGATTGCCCCCTCGTCATTATGTATGTTTGGTTCTATACTTATATACTTCATAATAATATAACCTGATATTTCTGTCTCAGGTGTACACCAAATCGCACAATTTCACGCCCCAAAATACAAAAGCTCCCTACTGTGGGAGGGGGACACCCCCTCTCACACCCTCCCCCGCTCGGTCGCTTCGCTTCCTCACACTTGTGAGAAGTTGTTGACGCCCTTGCTTAGTTTCATGGGAGCTCAATGCCCTAGACTATATCGATGGCTCTATAGTATATAGGATCACGTGGATCCATCTCATGTAAGGCTCAATCTTTTCCTCGCTATGCCCTTTAAAAATATGTTACGAGTAGGTTCACTATTTTATACAATTTTAACACCCATGATAGGAGTTGCAAATGTCTGAAATCTAAAATCTTCCGGGGGCTCCGCCCCCTGTACCCCCATTATTGTCCCCAAATGTGGGTGCCCCGCAAAGTCAGGTCTTCGAACCATCAAGACACTTTCAATGAGCGCATAATAAAAACTTCCGGACATGCCAATGTGGGGCTTTTAGCTCTCTCAGTGGTCACTCTGGATTTTTTTCTTCAAATTTCGCCCCCCCCCCCCCCAATCGCAAAAACGGATCGACGCCCCTGGCCGAGCCAGTGCTGGACGTAAGTATGAATTGCCTGTAATAAGAGTTAAGTTCAACTTAGGATCTTTGTGAAACACCCCCAGCGGCCAGCACTATCAAAGTGCGTGTTAATCAGGAAAATCGCGCAGTGCTTGTGAACCAAACGGGTTGGTTTGTTTATTCATAATTCTATGTTGTGAACTCACGCTAATGTAACCATGGCGGTTACCGTATCTCATTTGCATGAGAGGTTACCCTGTAGGCTAACTGTTGCTTTGACCAACTTCTATTTTGAGATGGGGGGGGGGGGGGGGGGGCTGCCATTTCCCCGGCCCCTCTCACTAAGCTACTCAGCTGTCACTGATTATGATCCATGTACATCATGAGAGGTATATGCACTTACGTAATTGCGACAACATGCAGGCCAGGTTTAGCTAAGTGGATTATAATGACGCTGGTAACATTTCCGTTGCAAACTAATTAACACGATTACCTTGGATATACTGTACATGCAGTTCTGTATACGTTCATTCTCATTACTGCATCGCACGTAGACCCCATCGATGCCAACCACACATTAACGCTGATGTGGATAACTTAGCGCGCAATTTTCATTAAGAAAATAAAAACACGAGATCATTACTATAGTGGGAACCTTGAATCATCAAGTAAAATCAATCTTTACGCACCAGTATTCAGTTTCACACTGCATAAACTCTTGGAACAGTCATAATTATTTTGTAATCAAGCAGAATGGCCGAAACAATTAATACAATCACTGAAAAGCATTACACTCAGGATATTGTTAGCAATAAAATCACAATTATTTTAACATGAATTATTACTTTACAACAATATCTCAGAAAGGACTAAAACTCACGTACATGTCCTCTGGCAATTATACAAATTACCTTTATATTTAGATTTTATTGCACGATTTTGTAACAAGATTCCAAAACGTAGCTTTAAATGTAATTGTTTTATTTTTATTTGTATAACTTCAATAAGAAATATGTGTCTTCTACTATAATACTGCTTTGTTTTACCATGTAAATACTTAAGTATTGCTTTATTTGATTGTTGATTTGATTTTGATCAATAAGAAAATTAAAGACAATGAATTGTATGTGTACAGACTAGGAAACACGATTCATATACGTTAACTAAAGTTTACAACAGAAAGTCAAATGCAGTTTACGGTATAAAGGGACTATATAGCTACTTTATTTTACGTAGAGGAATATTTGATGAAGTTTTCTTTTAATGTGCATGTTTGTAAAGAGAACAAAATCAACATATTTATAAACATTTCAGTTGTAATACTTTGGTATGTCTTTTTAATTGCGGTTAGGGAGGGTTTCCATGACATTTACATATTGTTTTGACTATACTGCAACGGTACGAAGTATATAATAAAGATATAATTTGGTTGAAATCATGATCAAGATGACCGTGAATGTCTAGTTGCAAACCCGCAAGGTTTGTTTATAGAATGCATCTACATGTTTTACCAGTACATTATGTATATTAATAATTATATTCTTGTTTGTTTGTTCTGCGACTGTCTTGCCAGATGAATAATAACATGTTGTTGTATGATTGTCATTTTAATTTCGATGTTTCCATGTATAATTTGTATACATGTTTAATTATAATATGCATTTACGTATTCAGATGTACAGTATATTGTTAAAAAAGAGTCTGAAACCACAGTTTATGATTTGCAATAATGACAAATAAATGAATCATAATCTCAATCTTAATTTCTGAATCTTTATATTAATACTAATTGTATTTTTTATCTACATCATGTTACCATGGTACAAGGACGTTCCAAACAAATGCACACAAATTCCACATACTTAAAGTAATCCAGTATAAGGTTTTTTCTAAGAGAAAGATTAAGTTCATATTCCGATATCATCGGAAGATCCTTCGGAATGATGTGTGAATGTTTCATAGATTTCATAGATACTTTTTACATCAAAAAGTTTTTACATCAAAAAGTGAAAACTGATGTCACACTATATCCCCTACTGCCAATTGATTTTGACAAGAATCGGAAAGCGTTCCCGAACGCTTTTCAATTCAATCATAAATATCTCCATAATTACGGAGACACATGAAAAGTCAAATTCCATTTAATTCTTCTGATGCCATAAGCCAAACAAAAAGGCACAATGGACATGTGAACTATCCAAGTTATTCGGGTTAAATTTGACAAAGTTAATTGATCACTTTCACACTTATGACGACCATGGTCTTGGATATCAATGACTATTCAAACAGAGGAGCCAAATAGGTCAACTATACGAATCATGAAGTCATGGCACGCGCGGAATAAACATGTTCAAGAGCTTGCTTTTCGCCTAGTATTTTTGTTACCTAAAGCATACCGCTTGAAGAAATGCTATCTGTCAACAGACAGTGTGTGTGTGTGTGTGTGTGTGTGTGTGTGTGTGTGTGTGTGCGTGTGTGCGTGTGTGTGTGTGTGTGTGCGTGTGTGCGTGTGTGCGTGTGTGCGTGTGTGCGTGTGTGCGTGTGTGCGTGTGTGGGTGTGTGCGTGTGTGCGTGTGTGCGTGTGTGTGTGTGTGGGTATGTCCATGCATGTGTTAGTCAATATAATTCGGTTGTGCTTGTTTGAATAGCAATTGAGAGTCTCTGGAACGACTGTAAAATAATGATGTTGCAAAATCAGCGAGAAGAGAACTCAAATTATTTTAATAAATAATTAAAGGAACTACAGCGTCTAGATGGCCTAATTTTCCCAATTAGGCTCTCTATAAGTAATTTTTCCTCAAGAAAAAAGAATTTGGCAGTCATTTCCCATGAAATCAATACATTTTAAATCGCCAAAATGTGACGTCATCTAAAGAACCTCGCCCCGTACACGACGCCTCTCTAAATTGTAGATGACGTAAGCCGATGAATTGTCAATCAACCCTAAGGGAGGAATTCTCATCAACGGGTTAAATTTAGCCTGGGTTAAATTTAACCACTACTGTATGGAGCGCCGCATGTTAACATTGCGCGATAATTTCTAAATGCGCGCCTGTTGCTAATTGCGCGCTCATCCTTCACAAACGCCACACAAAAGCTATGAATAAACCATTGCGCCTGACGCTTATTTTTTACGCTAAACTGGCAGGAAGAAAGTATGAAAAAGTATGAAGAAACTTGACAATTATCGTTGATTTTGCTAGATTTATTTGACTTTTCATCTATATTATTTGAACTCATCTTGCGGAAAAACCTCCATACTTCCGTTGTCGAAACCAAGTATAGAAAGCGCAAATTGAATGAAGAAAAAAATAAGATAAATGGGGGCCAAGGGAGACCATGGTGGCAAAGCGTTAACTACCCGGCTTTCCATAAAACAGTGGGTTAAATGCACTGGCGTAAATCTGTTCGGAAAACACAATGCATTGGAGGGGCGAGCATTGTTTGTGAACAATTGCTCGACCCCCCAAAGCATTGTGCTTTCCGAACAGATTTACGCCAGTGGTTAAATGTAACCTATACTTCTGGCGTAAAACGACGCGAATGACGCGTTTTAGCACCGTGCTAAATTTAACCCGTTGATGAGAATTCCACCTTAAATGTCGGCGGGGCGTAAACTGGCTGCTAAGTGAGATTTGGTATCAGAAAATTAGCCTAAAATCACTACTGTGTTTATCTTCATGGAGTTTTTTTCGGCAGACCTAGTTTACAAGTCATCAACTATGGAATAAGTGCAACAAAGTATATACGTTGTATTCTTTAGTTCCTTTAAACATGTTAAACTCCATACATGTATGAATTTCGCATGCATTACGATTTTAGGCCCTTTTTATTCACCCTACAATATTTAGTACGTATCATTATTTTATTGATACTCACAACGGATAGTTAGCTCAGCCAAGAGGATCCAAACCAATCAGTCCACAGTCCAAGTGTAATATTAACCCCTTTTATACGTACAGTATGTTGGTAAGGATTAATATAATATAGATTCCTTACATTGAAAGATGTAGAGATAATGTTAAGATATAAATGTATGTCAATATAAGAGAGTATAATTGTAAAGGCTGGAATTTTCTCACTCGGTTGGGCAGTCGGGTAGGAGAATTAGGACTAACTGGCCATGTAGTGGGCCAGGAAGACTGACCGGCTTGTTGGTGGTCTGCTGGCAGTCATGGAGGGAGGAGGACTGGCCAGGCAGCCGGTTTGGGGGAGGTCATGCTCGAGAAAAGTGAGAAGGCTAGCCACTATAAACGTTGTACTTATGATACTACTAGTAAATGATACTGTATCTGAAAGTACACTGCCCGATTTTTTTCTTTATTTCGCGGTTTGGAAACTGAACTGAGAAGTGGGTTAGGAAAGTGATCTGAGAGGCGAGTTTGGAAACTAAACTTGAAAGTGAGGAACTGATTTACTGATCAGTCAGTTTTGGCAAAGTGAGAACTTGAATATGGCACAGCAAGGAAAAGTGAGGAAGAGAAGATAGTTTTGGAAAGTGCGAAAGTGAGTTTGAGACAGCGAGGAAAAGTTATATAGAAACTATAGGCATAAAGTAAAAGACATTTTCAGACGCTCGGCACGCTACAATAATTATAATAAAAACTAATCGTCAATTAAATTTAATGAAATGTAATTTCTAGTCTTAACCCATCGCATATCGATATATTCAGGAACCTGTTGGGACCTGTATTAGCCCTATGCGGATTTCAAAATCTAGTCGTGAATAAATCATTATTCAAAATTATACTCTACAGTAACATTTATTTAAGATAATAAGCTTGCCTTTGTGCAATTTTACATTACGATTCTAATTTCTACAAAAGTCAAAAGAGACACATCAACTTTATCTTATTAGCGTTAATGACTAGTTTTCCATAATCACCTGAGGCATGTAATCTTCTTCTTAATTAACCGGGAAAAAGGCTGACGATGTCAATTCCCAGGGACATACCTCCCAAATTATATTTTTTGTTTAACTACCGACTAAAATTACGTTTTAACAGAATTGCTCCGATAATTGGACATTAATAAAAGTAGAGGAAATTGTTGGTGTGCCCCCTTCCAACCCCTCCTCACCACCCCCATTGCGCATGTCTTTGATTGGATGTGTTCAATCTGTACCCCTTGATTCGCTTCCCATATTTGAGCTGGGATGGGATATATTGATTTGATTTCCAGTCATTTGATCCATTCTTTTCATGGAGGACAGCGACTGTGCATAATACTTTGATTACCAGAACAGGATAATTAAATCTGTCATTTTATTCGCTCACAATCACAAAGAAGTTCGTCAACTGGTACATTTTAGTCAGACATTCTAACCTTTCCTTTCATTGAAGAGAACAGAAGCAGATGATTGGCAAAGAAAGACGACCGTATATAAGGGTTTATTTTGCTACCTTTTAAACTGAAGTATATACAAGCGTGTCAATACCGATCAGCGAATTTCTGGTGTGAGATCAGGTATAGCAATCTGTATATCGCCGTAAGTTCTTGAACAAAATAGGAAGACAAAAACAAATTAAAAACGCTGCATCGATTGTTCAAAAAGGGGATGTGAAGTTAAAGAATCACTCGATTAATATCAACCCAGAATATGCGAACTTAATACACTGAATATACTTTTTGAAAAAAGGGAAGATTAAAACCACAAATCATACTTCCCAGTCGCGCAACGCAACGTACAATCCCTAGCGATACACCAAGATGGGTCATTTCAGCGACAAGGTTGAGGTCAACGTTAAGACAGTGGACGTCCGGAGGATGTGGAACAAGATACTGTTGCCGTTGACATTCTTAGCGACATTTTGTGGCGCTTATCACGACGGCGACATCGAACCAAAATCAAGGCAGATGGTAGAGGAGAAACGTGGTCGGGAAGGAGATGGAAGGCGTCAAGAAACCAGCCTCAGGGGTGTATGCCGACTGAAGCGCCTGTTCATAGGCCGACTACTTCAGGTCAACCATCTTCTTACGTCCATCGGCTTGTGCTGCATGGCCGCATTTCTGAGTGTGTACACTCTCCTCGACTCTTCACATTTGCAATTCACGATCGATTATTACGTGGTAATTCTGAGCTGGTTGATCCAGTCCGCAGCAAACAACGTCATCATGTTTTGGAACTGCAGCAGCAAGAACAGATTCCGTCGATTCATGTCGGTCTTGATCGACTACGTGGAGATCTGTGAAGCCAAAGGTGTCGTGTTGCCGTGGAAACGCGTCCGATTCGTTGCCGGGGTCATTGCATTATTTAGCTTGGTCCTGGTGGGTGGAATCGGAGTGACTTTCACCGTCATCAATAACCTGAGAAATGGATTGGCAGTGAATCCCCAATACGCTTCGACCTTCCAAATTATATTTGACATCTTGTACCAAATATGTGGTGTCTACAATGTCGTTATTATCGTCTTTTCACCCAGCCTGTTTGCAATCCTCTGCTATTTCATCTCCTGTGCGTTTGCCGAGTTGACGGAAGAATTCAAAAGGGACACACAACGGATTGGTGCTGTCGATGGGAAGATGTTAACTTCGTTCCACCGTAGACATGCACACATATGTCTGCTGGTTGACATCATCGACGACGCCTTCTCCCCAATCCTCGGCCTGGCTTTCACGACCAACACCATTAGTGTTCTATTCCTGTTATACTACGTTACCACCCACCAGTACGATCACCAGTACCAGCTGAACCAGTATGAGGCCTGGTTGGTCTTTTACGTCACCATCATTTTCGCCTTTGCGCTCTCCGCTGCTATGGTACACGAAAAGGTACGTATTGCACAATCCTGTTAGTGTCACCTGTAACAATCATTTGCTATATTCGTCCTTTTAACTTCTTTGCAACCAGTCCGTCCCAGTCAACCCGTTATTTTCCGTATTCATATTATTTGCATAACTCTTTGTGGAGTTGACGGAAGAATTCTACATGTGGTTTTCGTTTATAAATGTGGCTTCGTACTATATCACCCCATTCCGAGCCGGTAATTTAAAGTGTTCGTACATTGTTGGTGTGATTCGGCTAGTTTAAGCCGTGTAATGTACATTATATGGGCCACTCAGTAACGAAGAGTTGGCTATTTCTTACTGCGAACTCAACCCTGTAGCCAGGAGGTACGCACCCCCCCCCCCCCCCCTCCCAAATTCAGGAAGGTCCACTTTTCATCAGTCTCGGCCATCTAAACCAGTGGTCTCGGTCTCGGCCGCGAAAATTGTTGGCAACACAGGTTAAATTAATGACGCATTGAGGGACGGGTGGAAGGAAAAGATCAAGAGGGATAAACATGGGGGGGGGGGGGGGTTGCTTGGGGGCTCAGCTCTCTCAAAAAATGTAAGAACTCCCTCATTAGCCCCCTCCCCAACACACACACAATATTATATATATACACGTTCGCCGTTAGTGCTATAGCTTGCCTACACATGGGGGGGGGGGGGGGGGGGGGGTGCTTGGGGGCTTAGCTCTCACACAAAATTCAAGAACTCCCTCATTCCCAGCTAGCCACCTGACGTTGGGCCGATGTCGGAATTTGGTTGCCGGATGTCGGCATATCGCCGTTGGCTCGAGGTTAAAATGTCCGCCAGCCCAACATCGTCACGACGTCATTTTTGTGATATATTGGCATAACGTCATTTTCCGACAATGGCCCAACATCATCTCATGACATGATGTTGGGCCATTGTCGGAAAATGACCTTATGCCAATATATCACAAAAATGACGTCGTGACGATGTTGGGCTGGCGGACATTTTAACCTCGAGCCAACGGCGATATGCCGACATCCGGCAACCAAATTCCGACATCGGCCCAACGTCAGGTGGCTAGCTGGGTTAGCCCCCTCCCCAACACACACACAATATTATGTATATACACGTTCGCCGTTAGTGCTATAGCTTGCCTACACATGGGGGGGGGGGGGGGGGGGTGCTTGGGGGCTCAGCTCTCACACAAAATTCAAGAACTCCCTCATTAGCCCCCTCCCCAACACACACAATATCGCCGTTAGTGCTGTACTTAAAGGGGCAGGAAATCTAAGCCTTTTGACTTACTGGATGAGATGAGAGCATAACATATGTCATTCCCGGTTACAAAAAAATCAACATTTTATGAACCACTGTCGTCTGCTTTCAATGCACACAGGAGGTGGCCATTTCTTTAACTTCTTGAAATGAGGTGGCAGGCGTATACATCTCATGATTATTTTGTTTATTGTATGCACACTACCGGTACTCATAGTACTGTCTTGTTTGTTGTGCATATTGAATCGGGCATGCATTCTAAATTGCTGATATTTGTATGCAATTAAAGCTTGTTTGTTTGCTTAATTGGCAACACGGTTTCATTGTTTGATATAAATACAGCGCTGAACCTTGTAGAAACAATTGTAGCCTTACTTATATGATAAGTTTTGTACATATATTTGTCTTTATTTATTACATATGTTCAGTAACTTAATTTGTAATACAAATAATGAAAGTTTAGTTGCTCTGTTATGTCTTTTTATTTTCTAACTTGGCTAAACCTGCTCTCATTTGTTTCTTAACTTTAAAGTGTTTATATCATCTCAAACTTTTATTTTGAAATCTTGTAAATACTACGATTCTTTAAAATGACTGTCATACAATTGAAATTGAACTGACATTAAATTAACCATGTTTTTTTCTTTTACCTTGTAGAAACAATTGTAGCATAACTTTACTGACAAAATGTGATGATTTTTTAATTATATTTTTCTGTTATTGTAAATGAAATTAAATTGACTATATTTTGTTTAACAGGCCCACTCACTCCGTCGACACGTTCACGAGTTGCAGACTGAGTCGTTCGACCCAGAAATCACACAGGTATAATATAATGACTATATTATTAGTAAACATTATTCTTATCGTAACATTGTATTAGGTAGAAGAATTTTATTAATTGATAGTAGATAGATATACTGTAAAATGAATCTACGCATCCATAGAGTGCCGAACCGCCACAAAAAAAAAGAAGGGGTGTGGGGTTCTTCTATTTAATAATAATTAATAATAATTTTTCTATAATAGATTGATATAAAATTATTAACATGAATAAATAGAAAGAATATAATATTAAATATACAGATGAATACGTGAACATGATGAAATAAATATAATGTATATACAAGTATAAATATGTAAACTCAATAAATGGATATGTTTAAGATTAAAATAAAAAGAAAACATTATACATCACGTCTTATTTCGTTAGTTTCTTGTACAGCTTAAATTACAACATCCAGGTCAGACTTTGATGGATATGACGATGATTACCCAAATCATTCTGTTTGTATCATTCACGCTGTTTCTCTCACATTAACCAGATCCAGTATGTTCTTGATCGACCCTGCACGATATGGATAATTCCTAGATTATGATGACAATATAAATTATTGCAAACAGTATTGTTTTACTTGATATAGGCATCGAGGCTGCACCCCCTCCCTCTGAGACGGATGCAAGAAGCGATATTTGGGCAAAATCAATTTTGTATTATGATACCCTATATCCTTTCGTTTAATTATTTCAGGTCCAGGTGTTATTCCTGGCCCGGCTGGATGGATGCGAAATCGGGATGACAGTCATGGGGTGCTTCGTCATTACCAAGGAACGAGTCTTGACTGTAAGCTTTGGTCGTTCTTTGTCTTAAGGGCAGTTATTATTTTATCATTTACGCTCATATATTAATTAATATGCATTTAACTCGAACTTTTCACTCATCACTCAACTTGGACATATCACATCACAAACATACACATTTTATTAACCATTAATCACTTTCTACACATGTCAACACTTACTAGAGCCCTGTATGACGTTTAAATTTCGCCCAAGGCATTTCAATTACTGGCTACGGTGATCGAGAATACTAAAAAGGGGTTAATAAAATCTGTATTTCTATAGTATGTGCACTGAGTGATATTTGCCAATTCCCTGCTAAATGAAGATGCCCGAATAATGAGTTAAAAATGTCACAGTGATATTTGCTTACCCATTGCTTATACGCATGTAAAATTATTCCCGCGTTTATTTCAAATGTAATTATAAACATCTTAATAGCACAGTGGCATTGTTTAAAACCAAAGCTATGTTTAATACTTATATCAGTAAGAGGAAAACAGAGAGGCATGGAAAAACACTGGAGATGCAAGTGACGTTTGTCGATTCATACGAAGTTACTAGTAACTACAACTCGCCAAATACACACTTTTAAGAACGCCCGACAATTTTTCATAAAGATACATGAACGTATTGGTTGTTGCTCTGAACTACATTTATTTGTTTAAAGTGGAATTCCACACGATTTCAAGCTTCTAATGATTGAAAGACAGATATTCTAGGTCAACAGACACAATTTTGTATAAACTGATAAAAAAAAGTATGATTGTGGGTTCTTATAATTGGTTTTGAAATTCTAATGACACAAATTCGCGAGCGAGCTTGTTCTATCCCACAATGCACCAATTTGTGACGTGCGACCCTCACTATGCGCCTATCTATGTTTTTACACTGCAGCGAATGTGTTCTTTTGATCGAACCAATACAACGCTCAATCATGAATAGTTAATTAGTCCACAATGCGCCACTCAACCGTGCCTTTGAGCATTACTGCATTGTTGAACCGTTTGAAAATACTTGCCTGCCCGAAATTGTAACACGTTTGGCTTTCATTGGAATTTGAATAGACACAAAGTCCTCACGTGGTTATTGAATTTGCTGGCTCTGCATGATTATGAATGACACATGCAGTGATCACAATGCAGTGGCACCGGATTCAAGCCTACTCAAGAAATTGAGCAAAGTGAGGGTGCTACGTAAGGGTCTCATGATTGTGTGCAGTAAATTTAATTATTTCTTCAGAGTTAATGACATTATAAAAATCTCTTAGAAATCAACCAACAAGAGTAAAATCCTGAAAATATTCAAGCACATCCCTAGATTTATTTCCAATATACTGTATTTTGTTTTAACTCGTCCGGAATTCTCCTTTAACCTTGCCATTTAAAGTTTGTGCTTGCGTTATGAAATATTTCCTCGATCGTTACCTTCTACGTACACTTAAAACATGAGATTTGTTTTTTGTTTTATTTTTTTTATCTTCTTAGGTGATCAGTGCCCTCATAACATACTTCACCATCCTCCTACAGTTCAAAGATACATGTGCCCACAGTGACGTCACAGCTAGCGTCCAATTCGAAGAGACGACGGACATGTACACGACCTTAGTGACGGCTTGAATGGAGACTAGGTCGGATCGCTCACATCTTCAAATTGATTGCATTTTCAATAGTTTTCGAAGGTACATAAATTAAGAAATATAATATTAAGCGACTCTAAAAGAGGTTTGACTTCCTATGACCAATCCAGAGGGTCAGTGAAGCCAGACGCAGTTTCAGTGGAACAAGGATTTCCCGACATCAATTAATGTAGCAAGTGTTCCGAGTGATTTCTCCAACTTCATGCACATTAACCATTAAAATGTTGCAATCCGATTGCTTCTTGACTATACTATTCACATTTTCGACTGAAGGCATATACGTAAGACAAACAAAATATTGATTTGATTATCATCGCAAACGGGATTGATCTTTATTTGTTGTAGAGATTGACTTCAAACGTATTACCATGATTACGAGTATTGGTTCTTCCCGAAAATTTAGTTGTGATTTTTTCGCTTGAATTTGAATCCATGTGAGAGTAAACTTAGTCGGGACATCTGAATAAGAAATACTTCCCTCCAAGTGCTCGCATTCTTGTAAAATTCTGATTCCAAACATTATGTTGTCCTCATCGCGATGGGTCGCGATGTTCAGTCTTGTCCGCGACCGGTCAAGGCATTAGACATGCAGTGAGCCAGCGGAATCATCCAGGGGAAGTCTGACTATGTAAGGGATGAACGGCAGTGTTCGTCTCGCTGCCCAGGTATAATCATTTCATCTTGAATTTTAATTTTATTTTTGACTTTGACTAGTATAATTATATTCCGAAATGTACTATAATCTTTTCATTTGGTATTTTCGCAATATTTTTCCATATTCGAGGCTGTACAGCATGTTTATTTGCAAATTTACGAACCTCGACAAAATTCTCTCAAACATTTTCATCTATTTAGTATGATATAAAGAACTTTATAACGAATTATACACGAGATATCTCTTACAAACTTTTGATTGATTTATTGTGACGCGAATAAGATATGAAGGATGATTGGGATTATTGTATATAGAACATTATTAGCGTTGATTGATTTATTGACTTATAAGGAATTGTGCATAATATGTGTATGTATAATGTGTAGCGACTTTCCATTGATTAATTATATTGTGAAAGCATAATATTTTTCATAGCAAACTTGATTTCATTGTCCTTTTTTCTTTATTGTTGTACATATAACAGAATTCACCTACTTTTGATAAACCATTCATTAACATATTAATTTTAGATCTTATATTATACATACAATCATACCAGTGCGTTTAAAGGTGCCCCTGTAAAGTGTCTAATTCCACAAAAAATGTATTTGAGCTTCCACACTTCTCTTATACCGCGTTGCTTGGCTTATGGTAAGAGAAGAATAAAATAGGGTTACATTTGTTCAAATGCCCCTTTAGTATGACGATATCTATCATTGACAATCATTCAGCTCAAGAGCGTTTATAAACGGTCATAAACGTCATACTGTAATTAGTTGTAAAAGCTGACGCAAGTTTTTTTTTTTTTTTTACCAGGAAAGCAGTGTTCTTTTTCAATGAAGCTTTCAGACATTATTCGGACATATCTTACAATGATTTTGGGATAGGATTGAAGTCTCAAATGTAATTTGGGGCAATATCTGACACTTTACAGGTGCACATTTAACCGAATTAATTAGAAAAGGTACTACTGGTATATTACCAAGAAATTATAGCAATTCCTTGGTCGTATAATAAATTTGTTTAATGATTCGATCAAGTTTCATCTTTATGAAAGAAGCCTGGCTTTTTAAAGATTTGAGCAATTTTCATCTTTATGGAAGAAGCCTGGCTTCTTTAAGATTTGAGCAATTTTTATCTTTATGGAAGAAGCCTGAAGCCTGGCTTCTTTAAGATTTGAGCAATTTTCATCTTTATGGAAGAGGCCTATTTTATATTTTAGATGTTCTTAAAGACAGTTTATGCATGTTTAAAAATAGTGATGAAGTGTATATTATAGGCTGATACTGATAGGGGAAGGATTCTGGGGAAGAGGTTTAAGAAAACGGATGTTTATGGATGTTGTGAGGGATATTACAGTGGTGGGCGTCGGGTTTTTTGTATAACAAAGTATAATGTGTGATATATATTTGAAAACCAATTTATCATTGTTAAACTTGTTCGCTTTTATTACAACACATTATTTTGTATAATGTGTTGTAATATCCGTCAAAACGTTCTGTTTAATGCCAGTGACATTTTCGATGTCGTCGAACGTACGGTCTGACATTATTGTGCTCTTAAGTTTGACTAGCGTTAATTTCTCTAATTGCGGTAATTTAGACATCTGCCCATCACAACTAACGACTAAAGCAATCAGTCAATATAACAAATCCAACGTATGCTCATGCGTAATCAGCATTGCCGTAGCTACGGGGGCGGGGGGGGGGGGGGGGGGCAGCCACGGGGCATGCACTGCCCCTCCAATCATTTTTGAAAAAAGACACATGAAATAAATGGAGCAATTCTATTTTTAAAATATTACAGTGGTGGGCGTCGGGTTTCTTGAATAACAAAGTATAATGTGTGATATATATTTGAAAACCAATTTATTTATTAGTGTTAAACTTGTTCTCTTTTATTACAACACATTATTTTTATAATGTGTTGTAATATCCGTCAAAACGTTCTGATTAATGCCAGTGACATTTTCGATGTCGTCGAACGTACGGTCTGACATTATTGTGCTCTTAAGTTGGACAAGCGTTAATTTCTCTAATTGAGGTAATTTAGACATCTGCCCACCACAACTAACGACTAAAGCAATCAGTCAATATAACAAATCCAACGTATGCTCATGCGTAATCAGCATTGCCGTAGCTACGGGGGCGGGGGGGGGGGGGGGGGGGTGTAGCCACGGGGCATATGCACTGCCCCTCCAATCATTTTTGAAAAAACACACATGAAATAAATGGAGCAATTCTATTTTTAATTTTTAAAAGTAAAATACATATAGTGATGTGCTCCTACTAATTCTTTCGGACCATTAATGCAAAAGCAATCCATTTAAAATCCAATACCGTATAATAACCATCGATATGATCATACCGATGGTATAAACACGCAAACACAGATAGGAGCATTCAATCGAAAAAACAATTCTGACATTTTCACTTCTGCTCTTTTTTTTACAGTCTGTTTACACATCTGACATTCTGATAAATTGTATACATATCTGATAGTTCAACCTTGAATGTTATTTCTTCTGACATTTTACCAGTGACA